>LZPO01066371.1:192385-202639 GCA_001675575.1 Neotoma lepida | reverse complement strand
AGAGAGAGAGAGAGAGAGAGAGAGAGAGAGAGAGAGAGAATACCCCAAATAGCAGAGTTATAAGGAGAATGAGCAGCTGGGGAGAAGGTAAGGAGATAAAAAGAGTTAGGATGTTGGTGTGGACTTTGAAATGTTTAACAGGTACTTGTGATACTGAGGGAGACTGGAAGCGAGCATGTGTATGGTGTGCTAATAGACATCACAAGATAGTCATTTGTCTCTACTGCCTTTGAGAATTTGGGGAAAAGGAGTTTCTTTTGGACCTGACAGAGAACTTTTAGTTTGTTTCTGTTGAGCTGTGGATTGAACCGGAGGCCTTGTGTATTTGTGAGTCATAACCAAGGGCTCTACTGCTTAGCCACATACTCAAANTTGCAAATNGGATCTTTTGAACCAGGCAAGTTGAATTCCACATTATAAAGTGACTCTATTGTACCAGAGATCAGGAAAGATGTAGCATGAGGGTGTGATGGAGTATTTCAGTGAGATAAAAGAAACATTTACAGATACTGGAGAAGCCAGACAATTGAAGCTGAAACAGTAACACCAAATGGCCAGAAAATTACATCCTTCTACATCACCCTGTTACAATGTCAAAGCCACAGCACTTAAGAGCTGTTGTCCTTTGTATTTACAGACAAAGGAATTGAAACTTGACAAGAAGGTAGTAGATTAAGGCAACAATTCAGGCGAGATGGAATCATTCCAGAGCCAATGCTTGTCCGACTATTTTCCTGGGTCTTTTCCCCAGGCAGTAACTATATCATTCTCACACTCACAGCTTCTTGGTTATCGTCATTGGTGTTGTGTTTAGGATTTTGCAAATGCTTCTGTCTTACATGTTTAGCTTGTGGGTAGAGCTACCTTATGCAACAAAATCATTGTTCTTTCTTTGGCAATGAGCTTGGGAGATACTTAATGATAATTTGTTTATTTGACTTTCATCTTTTCTCTAAGACCCAGTCACAGATTTCTTATGGATAAGGACAATGTCTTATTCCTGATAACTATTACCTGAAATGTCTGAACTTGATAGTTCTTTATGAATGAAGAAATTATTAGAGAAAGAATTTTTGTCAAAAATTACTGGAAAGGATTTTTTTAGTATCTACCTTGAGTGGAGGGAATTATTTAATTCTGTCTTTATTAGGCTTCTGTTGCTGACCTAAAGCAACTCAGGGAAGAAAGGGTTTATTTCACCTTATACTTCCAGTTAACACTTTATTNCTGGGAGAAGTTGGGGCAGGAACTCAAGCAGAGCAGGAACGTGGAGGCAGGAACTGAAGCAGAAACCAAGGAGGAATGCTACTTACTGGCTTGCTCTCTACGGCTTGCTCAGCGTGCTTTCTCAAATTATCCAGAACCACCTGCCCAGGTACTGTACCATGGCCAGTGAGCTGGACCCACCCTCAACAAGAAAATGCACAACAGGCTTGCCTACAGGCAACTCTTACAGAGNCATTTAGTCAGTTAAGAATCTCTCTTCACATATGGCTCTAGCTTTTGGCAAGTTGACAGAACTAACCAGGACAGATTCTTTGGTCTCTTTCATGATATTGAAAATACTTTCAGATTTAATANATGCTATTTATTTGCATCTGGTGGTAAAGGAAACAACTCTCCTAGCATTTCAATATTAAGTGACAATTTTCCAAGCCAAAGAGGCTTGTTTTGTAAGTTAGTCAGTTTAGACCTTTCACCACTGATAACATTTCAAATTAAAAATTGCAGTGAAGCTAGAGATAGATGAGCGAGCAGCTACATGCACATAGATGTTGGAGGATATACAATCACACTGTGAACCCTGAGTTTGCATTTGCGTTAATTAAATAAAATTAACCTTTGCTCAGGAAGCCTCATTAGCAACTGGTTGACAGAAAGTAATCACAGAGCATCAGAAAACATCCAGGAGAGATAGAGAGACACAGGAAGTAGTAGGGAGGGATTTGGAGTGGCACAGCTTTTTCTCGTTTGGGGTCTTCTGTGGATACCAGCAAGGAGAGACGGTTAGCTAGTTGCTACTCAGTCTCTCTGAGCTGGCAGGTTTTCACCCCAGCCTTTGAATCTCAAGTCTTCTTTATAAACAGAACAATAGAGATTTAGTTAAAGCTACCTTGAGTGGCAGGGAGCCGAATTCACACCAGGTTGAAGCCTGAACCCAGGCCGCTGCTGGAGAAGCAGGCCAGTAACTGCAGGTTTCCAATTGTTGGCTGAAATAGCAGTAGATTAAGGAGCAGCCACCGTGTCAAGCTTAAAACAACACANAGCCCTGGGTTTGTTCTTCATCATCACATTAAACCAAATGCGATAATTCCAAACTCAGGAAGCAAAGTGGGAAATATAAGGTTCTAGGTCCCGTCAACTACACAGTGAGTTTAAGGCTGGCCTGGGTTACACAAAACTCATCTCAAAACAAAAAATTCTGACAGGTATAAATAACCTGCTTATGTGCACACAGAGAGATAAGAGGGTTAGGGAGAGAGTGTATATCCTTCATTTTCCAGCACAGAGTTTGTCTCCCAGTTCTCCATGTCTTCTCTTCTATCTACAGAAAATTCATCTATCTGTTCAGCAGGACGGAATAAATCAATGTTTCCCAACCTGTGCTTGTGACCCCTTTGCAGTTGAACNATCTTTTCACAGGGGTCATCTAAGACCATTGGAAAACACAGTTACTTATATTACTATTCACGACAGTAGCAAAATTTGAGTTATAAAGTGGCAACAAAAATAATTTTATGGTTGGNGGGTCACCACCACATGAGAACTGCATTAAAGGGTCCCAGCATTAAAAAGGTTAAGAACCACTAGAATAAATGTTTCTAAGATTCAGTTAAGTATCCCAGTAGCCATACAGCAGGAATTCTAGCCTCTACTTGTAGAGGTTTAACATGCATAAAACTGCCAAAATAAAATCATAAGTATTTACATATATAAAATTACATGCACACATGTGTATATACATGCACACATGGACACAGAGTTTTGCAATACTGCTGAGGCTTGTTGTCCTGGGAACATTACATTAACAGAAGCTTCAATTTTGAGCAACAAGGCTCTTTCATCTCTACACATTCATGAAAGTAGTGACAGCAGGGTTGTGCATGATACCATCAGCCCCTGCTGGAGATCTGATCTGGTGGCGCTGTTCTATCAACAAAAGCACAACTTGGTCCTGCTTGCTATCCAGTGTGTGTTGGTAAAGTTGGACAGCCTCGATGGCTACTTCTCAATCCTGCACCTACCATTCTGGCACAGAAGATCCTTGGCAAACAGGATGTTACCGTCTGCCTCATTCCAAAGCCAAAGGTTCAGTGGTAGTTCTGGGGGAAACCATCTCCTTGTGAACTAATGACTACAGAGAACTGTTCCCAGAATGACAGCTACTATGACATGCTCATCCAGAGCCAATCTACTTCATCGTCCAGCAAGCTCTCCCTCCCTCAGCACCACTTCATTATAACTACCCTACTCCAGAAGTATTTTAAATAAAACCTTAACAAGTTTCTATTAAACTTGATAATGACATAATATGTTTCCATTAATTCTTTCATCTATGCTCAAGGTCGCAACTCATTTAATGTGTGTTATTGGAAATGCACAACTAATGATAACTTACTTGTTTGCCTTTGAGGGTTTAGATTTCATGGCATTAAGCCAGAGATTATTTTCTCTCCTGGGTCAAGGTCTAGGCTAAGAATATTTTCAACAATGAAAATCATATTAATCAGAAAAAAAATAGGCCACTTTTCCTTTTTGCCACCCAAACATCTCTGAACAGAATGGTGCACAGCCCTTAAGGATCTGTGTGTGAACTCAGTAGAGACTGCTGTGTTTATCTGGGAGGCACATCCAGCAAGGGCATAGTCTCTGCACTGAAACTAGCAAAGCAGTGTGGAAAAGACAGGAAGCTGGTGGCTGGGAAGTCACCTGGGCTTTATAGATTAACTACTTATGTTTCTATTGCTCTGATAAAACACCATGACCGAGGCAACTTGTAGAAGAAAGAATTTATTTGGGCTTGCAGTTCCAGAGGGTTCGAGTCCATGATGGCAGAGCAGAGGCCCTGGCAGTGGGAGCAGGAAGCTGAGGACTCACATCTTGAAGCACAAGAACAAAGAAGTGCANACTAGAAATGCTGTCTTTAAACCCTCAAAGCCTACCCCCAGTGATGTGCTTCCTCCAGCAAGGCCATGCTTACAACCCTCGCCACCCGACCCCTGCCAAACAACTGGAGGACCAAGCATTCAAATGCCTGAGACTATGAGGGACATCTTATTCAAACCACCACAGAAGAGAAACAACCAAGAATGGACCCTTACCCTTGACTGGGCCTCTCCAGGGAGGAGAGAAGAACAAATGTCTACCTTGAAGAGAAGCAGGAAGAGTCAAAAATGTCAAGGCAGCACTTGGAGAGTCAGCGGCAGTGGACAGAAAACTGGATTGATGAACGGCAGTAGAAACCAACACCCTCCTGATCACTGACATCTAGATCAAATGGACAGGCAGCCAGAGAGGTAGCAAGCTCTTGGGGAAAGCCTGCTGAGCATATGCTAATGGAGCATCTATTCACACCATTTCTCCACCAACAAGTGCTCCACCAGATCACCTCAANAAGATGAGGGGAGAAAGAAGGGCAGATGCGGGGTTTGATATAAACAAAACAAAAAGATGCTTATAAAAGGACCACCTTAGACACAGGAGCTTGAGTGCCATGAACACAGCAGATGCTGTTAGGCACACATGGCAGAACACTCACTAGAATAGAGGAATGAGGAAAAACAGAAGATGAAAATGNATGTTCACAGATGTACATATACCCATTTGAGATCACATTTTTATAAAATAGACATCAATTTTAACCTAAGTGGATACATATAATAGATGTGGACATATAATTGCACAAAGCCNTTGAGAAGCAAAGAGAAGGGTGTTGTAAGCCAGCACACACTGTCAAGAGGTGGCAGAAAAGTGTCAGGCGTGCATACACATGCATGCACATGTGCCCACNCACACCCACTTACACTCATTCACACTCCCATCATTATAAACAAGATAGATCGCACACTATGAATACAGATACGCTAGTATAGGTGTGAAGAAATGCCCGTTAGAAGCCCTTGACTGAGGTTATCTTAAGAGGTGGGATACCATGACTTCACTCTCTTCTTTATACATTCCTGGCATTGCCTGAATATTGGGTAGTTCACAAATGGCATATGAATAATCATATAATATTTGCATAATTGGAGAAAACAAGTCTGTTTACACTGAAAAAGTCTTGCCTCTGAATTAGCATAATTTCAAAGCCCTAAGGAAGTTGGTGCTAAATGCAGCACAGAGCTAGGTCACTCTTATTTACCAACTGTCCCTTCAGCCTCAGGACNTGCTCCATCTCTGCCCAATCCTTTCCACTAAAGCTTACCAACTTTATTAATACCAATGTTTCTCTCTACATGAAATTCTTTGTATTCTGAAGAGAAGTGTATATATATATATGTAAATAAACCCATAATGCCCCTTGCTGAGCACAATCATCAGACCCATTTTAGCATGCTCCTTTCTGCCCCCACCTTCTTCCCTCCCCGCACCCCTCCTCCTCCCTCGTTATGTCTTTCTTGAGGTTGTTGATATGGCATCACTATTTGGGCCAACAGAAGTATCTTAAACTCCCAGCTATTGCTTTTTAAACGTGATCTTTATCTCAATTTTACTGACTTTTCAAACACTTCCTGACATTCTCATAATTACCACTTATGGTAGTTTGAGTGAGCTGTCCCCCATAGTCTCAGATATTTGAATACCCAATTGGTGTAGCACTATTTGGGGAAGCTTATGAGGTGTGTCCTTGGCTGATTTAAAAAAAAAAGTGTCACTGAGGTTGAGCCTTGAGATTTCAAAGCAAGTTCCCAGTTTGCTCTCTCTATTTGATGTTCGTGGTCCAATCCAGGAGCCCTCAGCTTCCTTCTCTTACCTGCCATGCCTTTGCTCCATGTTCANGGATGGAAACCGTCAATTGTAAGCTCAAACAAACTCTTCTGTAAGCTGCCTTGGTCATGGTGTTTTATCACAGCAATAGAAAGGTGACAGACATTTTCCTTGAGTTTATATTATCTTCTCTTTCAGGAGTGTTGGTGATTGAATTAATGTCTCCTCAAAATTCTATTGAGGCACTGGCTCCTACTACCTCAGAGTGTGGCTGCATTTGGAACTGGGCCTTTAAAGAAGTGGTTAGGTGAAAATGAGATTTTAAGATAGGCCCTAATCAGATCTGACTGGCTCCCCCTGACCTGTCTGTCTACGTTCCTGGTGCTTTCTGTCCATCCCTTTGTTTTGTTTCTTCTTCTTCAAACANAGATTTTTGTATAAAAAGGGTTATTGATCAGTCTGAACACCTGTTTGGTTTTTGCCTCTTGCCCCTGGAATGCTCCTAGAGCACATGCCCCTGTGGGTTGTATGGTGCTCCATTTCCAGCAGGTGCAGCACAGTGTGCTTTTGTACACTCACATGCCCACAAAGCACAGGAGACCTAGTGGACATGTGATGGTTACTCACAGGAAATGGATGAGCAAGCTCATGAGCCACATATGTGAAAAGTGCATCATTCATGGAGATAAATGGAGCTTGCTGAATATTGTTTGAACAAATATGGAGTCAGGTTGGATAACACTAGTGAGAGCCCTGACAGTAAAGGTTTTCATTTTGAAAACTATTGTCAGAATATTCCCAGGCTTCCCTGTTTCATGAAAGGCATCATTTTAGGTCCTATCTTTAAAACTTTTGAGAAATACAACGTTANACATTGAGTTTGTAAAATTCCTATAAAGAATAATGTACTTCATAAAAAAATAGGATGCAAAACATAAAATATGACATGCTCTGTACCAAGAAATCTTCGCAACTGTCATGGGTGCCAAGGTGAGGGTGAGTTTGGAATAAAATGAAGCCGAGTTCCCACACTGTAAGACGTGCAGTTTGCTTAATGAGAGATTAGTAGAGCTTCTGGGAAAGACAGAACTCTCTCATAAAGAGACAGCCTCATCACATTCATCCTAAAGAGTCGCCTGAGTTTACAGATGGAGCCCACATCTGTACACTCAAAAGCCACATGAGAATGCCAGAGCAGGACCCAAAACTACTCCCCTGCCAGCCACCATGCACAGTGTCTCCCTCTTGGGTTATCTGTCACCAGGCTGAGGAAACACAGCCTCCTGTTGATTAGACATCTGCAACAATGATTCTGTCCCATGCAAAGAAAACAGACCCGATAGATAAGAAAATATCCACAAAAATCAAGAGGCCCAGTTATTTAATTATTTATTTATTCCACTGATGGGGATGTTGTTCTAGATGCTGTGAATATGTGTTGCTCTGATTGGTTGATAAATAAAGTTGTTGGCCAATGGTAAAGCAGAATAAGGTTAAGCAGGACATTCTAACTAGAGAGAGAGGAAGAAGAAAGCAGAGTTGAGCAGACACTGCTAGCCACTACCAGAAGAAGCAAGATGTAAAGGTACTGAAAGGCCACAAACCACGTGGCAAGTATAGATTTATAGAAATGAGTTAATTTAAGATGTAAGAGCTAGCTAATGAGAAGCCTGAGCCATTAGGCCATAGTTCGAAAATAATATAAGTCTCTGTGTGTTTACTTGGGTCTAAGCAGGCCTCGGGAGCTGGGCGGGACCTGACAAAACATTCTCCTACACTCCACAAGTANTTAGTCAGTGGTTGTGTTATTCTGGAAGCTTCTAGGAGCTAAATGAACCCAGAGAACATGAAACATANCCCCCACCTCATCATAAGAGCATGAAACATGCACCTCATCATGAGAGCATGAAAACCAAGCAGATGGTCAACACAATCAGAAAGATAACTCTGTAGAGCAGCAAATGTCCAGAACCACTGAGCCAACTCTCCAGCCCGGAAAGATAACTCTGATGTGTTCATTTTAAAGANTTTTCTGACCTGGCCTTAGCTCCACCAGAGGCATTGTGCTNCATACCCTATGGGATATCTAACAGGTTCCTGATTTCTCTGTACTCCATCCAAAGGCCTCACTGCACAGAGCTGCAAGTCCTGTTGTTGCAAGGACTACTCACTGTGCAGCTTCAGGGCATGTCATTCATAGACCCTGGGTTACCAAAGAGGCAGAGAAAAAACAGTAAAGGTCTGAACATGGGAGTGAAGACAAAGATGCATTAGAATGTGAATTGTCTCATGAATTTCTATTGGACCTCTACGATGTAACAGAGGTCATCAGCACTCTGGCCTTTCTACTCAATCATCCCTCCCATAGACGTTCAACTTTTCTTTCTCAACAGCCTGATTCTCCCAACTTGTTAGGACCCAAGATTTCAGCATGTATCCTTAGCAGGAAGTCTAGAGATCTTAANCAGGAAGTACTAAAAGGTTGGTGATAGCAGTCACCAATGCTATACTAATACCAGCAGCTGGTAACTTGGGAAATTGGCATTTCCAGGAACTTCCTCAGAGAATGACAGCCTTTGGGAGGTGCCTGAGAGAGTGGTCTCTGGAAGCAAATCCCCACAGATGAAGTCTTTTTCTTTCTGTGTGTTTTATCACCATTGAACTTCTCATCCATCTTGGCTCTGCTTGTGATCCAGCATANATGGGACAAATGACCTCCAGGTCTCATCCCTAATGCATAGCTATTGGCAGTTGGTAGTTGTTGGAGGATGGAGAATCATTCTTCATTGAGATGTGACCCCTGGGAGTTTTCCTACACTCATGCATGTATGGGCAAAACTAAACAGACTTAGTGGGTTGTTTTGTTTTTTAAAAGACATGAAGTTGGAAAGGGGGACTGTTGAGGGGTTTGTGGTAAGATCTGAAAGAGGGAAAGAGGAGATGGTAGATATAATTGTATTTCACTATATACATGTATCAAATTATCAAAAATAAAGAGAAATTTAAAATAACCATAAATAGGTAATGTCTCTCTTTCCATGTGATTCTAGGTTATAGCAAGCTGACATTGACCACTGACCATCATACCCATGGTTTGAGAGGTTTGCAGTCAGTGTTAGCTGGCATTATGGTTTTAGAGCCTGTGTCAACAGAGGACATCAGGGAGTATATAAAACTATTCACTTTGTGTGGCTGTGAAGCAAAGATGGAAGTGGCTAACATCTCAGTATTCCCTTTATGANTGTGCCTTCATCGATCTAACTTCCTTTTACTAGGTCCTACCTCCTAAAAGTCCTACCCCCTGCCTGTAGCTCTCAGGCTGGGGACCAAACTTTCAACACATGGGCCTTAAGAGGACATTCAAGACATAAATTATAATAAACATGAAGTTATCAAATGTCTCAAAAAATTGACTAAATACTGTCCTGAAAGTGGAAACCAGAACAATTGAACAGGGCCAATTTCAACGGCATCGGTAAAGTGGAAAAATACTGAGGCAAAGGATTGGAAGCTCACGTCCAGCTGTGTATCCACAATAGAAGGCTGGTCCTAAAAGGCACTTGCCTTGTTTTATATACCAATAAAGCACCGATTATTTCTAACAAGCTCATTTCGGATGACAGCTCACATTATGTTCAAGTAATCATATAACATTAGTGGTACATAATGTTCAGTTTGTGTCATTTAAAAAAAAAAAAAGATAATGTGAGTCTTCTAAAACCTCCCTCTTGTAGCTTTCATTCTTCTGGACACAATGATAAAAGACCAAAAGGCTAACGGTGCTCCCTTTCATTGCAGGATATTGAGTGCTCATCCAAAACCTAGACGTCCATTATCATCCTGCAGTATTCCACAGCAGGCCTCTGACACCCTGAGGAGGTGCTCAACCCCACAAGCCCACCCTGCTGACTCTTTGGAATGCATAGTCTTTGTGTCTGTGGCCATCCTGAGTTGTGGTATATTTAGAAGCTCCTCTGCCCTCTACCTACCAGATTTGGATAGTAGCTCNCCCCCTACTTGTAAGCATCATTATCCANGGTCCTCTGGGTTAGAGAGGGAGGAAGACAGAGGCAAAGTTGTCTCTAGTGGAGAATGTGGGTAGAACCTCCTCTCCAGCACATNCCACAAGACCTTCCCAGNAGGAGTTTCCATNCCATCATTGGCCTTCATCTTCTCAGGTCAGTGAGATTATCCCAGCTCTTCCAAAACAAAGGCTCTCATCTTCCCATCTGATAACTTCGGTACATCCCTGTATCCCTGCCACATCGTAGTTAGATTTCATTATTTACATTATAAACTTTGGGGAAAAGGAAGACACTACTCTTG
>LZPO01066371.1:146526-156763 GCA_001675575.1 Neotoma lepida | reverse complement strand
TTTATTTTTTCATATTTCCTTATCTATTACTTGTTTAGCAGTACTGGGAGACTGAATCAAGGTCTTGCACATGCAAAAGAAGCACTACCAATGAGCAACGTCCCTAGCCTTAGTCTTTCAGACAGAAGCTTGCTGTGTAAGCCAGGCGTGGCTGGAACTCACAATCCCCTGCCCTGGTCTTCCTAGTGCTGTGACTCCTTGTTGGGCCACTTTGTCTGCTGATGGTCTTCCTAACATAACTTTACTTTAAATGTTCTGTGGGCCTCTGCCAGGCTTGTGGTGTATGAAGGCTGTCCCCTTTGGGTTCTGGTCTTTGTTTTCTTGATAACTTGACAAGGTTCAACCATGATTCTTTTGCCGTCTCTGAATTATGATTATGACTTTTGTTAAGAGCGTTTCAGACATCCATCATCTTTCCTTGTGCCTGCTGTCTTTGTGAGTTAAAAATGGCCATGTGCTTACTCAGGTATGCTACCTTGGCTTTCTCATTTTTCTCTGGTTGGCAAAATATTTGTGTGNATTNAAAGGGAACAATGGAATGTTTTGATCTGTGTATTGATTAGAGAACGATTCAATCAAGCTAATTAACACCACNGCCAAGGCAGCCTATAAAAGAAAGTTTACTTGGGCTTATGATTCCAAAGAGATAAGAATCCATCATGGCAGGAAAGCATTGCAGCAGGTGGCAGGCATGGCACCAGAGCAGGAAGCTAAGAGTTCACATCCTCTACTATAAGCACAGAGAAGAGAGATGGAACTGAAAGTGGCTGGAGGCTTTTTAATGTTAAATCCCACCCCCAATGACGCATTTCCTACAGCAGGACGGCACCCCCTAAACCTCTCCAAACAGTGCCACCAACTGGGCACCAAGTGCTTGTTCAAATACCAGAGCCTATGGGGAATATTTCTCATTCAAACCAGCACATCCATCNACTTACATCTTCTGTGGTGGGGATGTTAAACATCTGCTCTCTCAGCAACTTTACCTTAAGCCTCTGCTTCTATCTGAACCCCCTCTCTNGATCTCTACTGTGCTCACATCATTCTCTTTGGAATCTATACACAGTTCTTCCATCCCTGNGGGTTCCCATTTGGAACACAGTTGAGTATGTCATAGTCTTTTTTTAGCAGGAATGTAAGAAACACCCTTCCTAATGTCTGCACAGCCAGCACCCTCCACTGTGTGCTTGAGGGAAAGCTGGGTACTCTAGTCTCAGGGTGGCTGCAGCCACTATCTTCCTGATTCCCCCACCACACAGCACTGAGGCCACATTGGTTCCTTGCTGCNGGTGNTTCNACCCTATAGATGTGTTGGAGAATCTGGGGTTTCCTTACATCCTCACCAGCACCTTGTCCTACAGACATTGTCTGCATGCCTCTTGTGCAAGCCGAAGCACTGGCTGATTTTTATGAGTAGTCTTTGGAATTCAGAATCTACCAGGCTACCCCTGTCATTGTCCAACGGTGCTCTCTAGAAAAGAAAGCAACAGTGAGGGGAAACAATAGATATTGTTAGACACTACAAGCAATTGGAACATGTGTTGAAGGGGATTCAGTCATTCGTAGCTATACTATTGTGAAATATGTATATCCTCCAACACACACACACACACACACACACACACACAGAGGCCTTCAATTTTTATTTTAAGGGAGCCANCATATTTTACTTGTGTTTTTGTTCCCAGGGGATGCTATAGACCCATCCTGTGGGAGACACACAATCAATCCTTGGATGCACTGAATTAAAGTAGAATTTCTTGCCAGAAACTGAGTCTAGCTATTTTCTTTTTTTCTACTGGGGCTGGACAGCTGCTAAAAAGTCAAAGATATGCAGAACTTCATTAGTAGTTCCAAACATATGCTTTTTCCTGAATAGGAAAGTAAGAGACATTAGACCAAGGGAGCCAGAGCAAATGTGATCCAAGCATTAAAACGTAGGAAACCAGCTGGGGATAGATGTCGGTTGCTACAGTGCTTGTCTACAGCTCATGAAGTCTCCAGCACAGCACAAACCAGGCAAGGAGGTGCAAGCCTGTAATCCCAGAACTCACAGGTGGTGACAGGAGAAGCAGGTGTTCAAGGTCATCCTCGGCTACATAGTGATTTCAAGGCTACCCTGTACTACATTGAGACTTAGTCTCAATAAAAGGCAGGCAAGGGGTGGGGGATAAAGAGGCTCTAACTGGTGACCTTTACTTATGGATTCTTCCTGCTTAAGAAAACAGATTCATGCAAAGGTTTCTGAAATTGCATTTTGAAAAGTCAACACAAACACGATGGCAACATTTGCTTTGGGTCGATTGTGTCTTTTTGCCAGTGGGGCTTTGCAGAGATGGTCTTAGCTACTCAGACAGTATTGTGGGAATAAGGTGAGCACAAGAGACGCCCATAGCATCAGGACACAGAGGCTGCGATGGCCTTCAGAAAATCGTGGGCTCACTAGCCCCCTGTCCACCAAACACACTTTCCCCTACTTACCAAGTCAGGTACTCAGGGGCACTGGAGAAGACAGGAGCCATCAGCTCTGCTGCCTTTCGGGTCCTCCTGTGGCCCCACCTCTGTCTAGGATGCTGGGAGAAGGAAGTAAGTGCTTCATTTCTCTTCCTCCCGAGATCTACACTGTGTTTGCCCACACAGAACACCATTCATTTTACCCGGAGAAGAAGCTTTGGTGACATGGCAACTTCTCAGAAAAAGATTGCAATGAAAATGATTTCCTTTATGTTCTCAAAATGTCAAGATGCTCTCATTTNCCCTGCTTGCTATGAAACTAGAGGCTAGTTAGAAGAGAAAAAAATATCAGGAATGGCTGTCGATAGGTCAGAAGAATCTCCCTCATCCATGTGCCACGCAAAAGAGCTTCTCGGTTTGAATGAGCTGAGGCTCCTGATAATAGGTACATTACAAGTCAGGACTACTGGGGCAGCCTCCTAAGCTGTAATTGATTCTCATCACTGCCCAGGTGGTACCCAGCCTGTGGCTCACACTAAGCAGCAAGGCTCTCACAGTACTCTCAGCAGAAACCAGGACCAGCCTAAGCTGGGCTAATCCAGTAGCTCCCCTTATCCAGTTTCACATCTGTGGTTTTAATCAAGCATGATCAGAAAACATCTAGTGGCAAATTTTATAAATAAACAAGTCATACGTGTTAAATTGTTGACTGCTCCATCTACCTCAGGACACAGGTCACTCTTTATCCAGTGGGTCCACGATNTATACACTACCTGCTCATCAGTCACCCAGAAGCCACTTCGGTTACGAGATGACTGAAGCAGTATCTTGGTGAAACAATCCCTATTTTACTTCCTAATAAGCTATTTTGTTGTTCTATCAAAATCTTTTCCTATTTTGTTATTAAATGTTGGAGTTAATCTCTTACTATGTTGTGTTTATAAATTAAACTTCACCTGATGTATATATCTATANTGAAAAAACAGAATATAAACAGGACTCACACCTTTGGAGGCTGTGGTCATCTACAGAGCATCTGTTCTTGGATGAAGGAGACTCTCACATTCAGGATGCTGGACCCTCCTCAGAGCAACTGACATACCAGGGTGGGCAGAGCCTGACATCTGCCTTTGCAACAAGCCCCTGNGTGCTTATGGTGATGACCTGTTGCATTTGTAGATAATGCTGAAGGGTAATTCCTACAGTCATTTTAATACTGACACTGAAAGTTCCTCACTGCCCACACTAACGCTCTCCCATCCCAACACCATGTGACTAGAAANGTGCTTAGCCTCACACTGCTGTGGCTGTTCCTTAGGGCCGAATGTTTACCGAGTCTTCATTCTCTTAGAGTTGTCACTTGGCACGTGCTCTATGTGCACCATGCTTTTTAGTCATTGTAGCCGGTTCAAGGAGACACAGCAAGTTGGAAAGGCAAACCAGAGGAATTACACCAACAGTGAGCTCAGCCCAGACTGTAATAACTTGAAGATAGGTTACACTTTCCCTACACCTCACCAGGAGGCTTGTACTTTACAACTCCTGCAACAATAAGAAAGAGTCAAAACATTAAATAGTGGCATCCCCTTCCTATTTGAATAAAACCGGATGGCCTTCATAAGAACGTAGTGATTACCATGTGCCCCAATTTGCCATGTAACAGTTTAAACACTTTAATTTTGAAACAGAACAATGATGGGTTAGAACTGTATTTTGATAGCATATTACAAAGAATATTTTAGCCTTTAAAATAAGAAGAGCTTTAAAGGTTTATAGTCCTTAGCAAATATTTAAAATAAATTTGCCATGTAATCCAATTGAAAATATTAATAAGCTGCCTATTCATCATCTCATTCATTTCAAAAGCACCTGCTGTGAGCCACTACACTGTTTCTCAGCCTGAGCTGAGCTGGGATTCTCCAAGCCATCATTTGTCCCATGACTGCTGGGGATGACTGACCTCTGTCCCACATCCATCTAACTCCTTCCCTCACTTCATATCTTCCCTTTCCATGTCCTGCTTATTCCATTTCCTTCCTCCCTCTCCTCCTACTCACTGTATAGCCCATGCTATAGACTGCATTAGGGATGTCCTTAGAAACTTCCTGTCCCATTCCTTCAGCTTATCTCTGNGCACAATGCCAGTCTCCCCAAATCACTTCTGCTACAGTCACAAGCTGACTCCACTCACAGGTCTGATCCCTCCAGTATGTGGCCTTTGCCTCACTTCCTTATCTCCCCCAGGATGCAACTGCCCACAGGACACCAGCCTCTTACTCTTTGAACATNTGGACTTGAATCATTGTCAGAACTGCGCCCNTTGCCAATCACAGTGGCAGGCATCCCACAATGTCCTGCACTGTATTAGTCAAGGTTCTCGAGAGGAATAGAACAGACAGAATAAATATATACTATATTTATTTATTAGGATTTATTACAGTAGATTACAGGATGTGGTCTCGATAGTTCAACAATGGCTGAACCTGGAGAAAAGCCCAAGAATTAATAATTGTTCAGTCCATGAGTGTGGATATCTTAGCTGGTCTCTACTATACACTGCAGTCCCAAAGAAGTAGNCTCTAATATCAGTGAAGGGATGAACTTGCTGGCAAGAATGAGAGCAAGCAGACAAAGGCAGACTACTCCCTTCTTCCATGTCCTTTATATAGGCTGCCACCAGAAGGTGTGGCCCATTTAGGGTGGGTGTTGTGACCTCAGTTGATCCAGATTTAGGGTGAGTCTTTCCACTATAAATGATCCAATCAAGAAAAATCCCTCACAGGTGTGCCCAGCTCTTTGAGTTTTGGCTAGTTCCAGATGTAGCCAAATTGACAACCAAAAATGGCCACCACACCCACCTCGTATTATTTGGCCGTGTGTCTCCAGGCCAACAGCTCATTGATGCCAGATGTGCTATGGTCTTCCTCTTTTTCCTCGATTCCCTCCAGTCCCAACTTGGCTTCCAGTCTACCATTGCAGTCACTGCTCTTAGCGTGGGCTGAGTGATTTCTNCCATCCCCTCATAGACCCACGGCCACAGCGTGGCAAAACCCCCAACCCTGTTAAATAAACTACTTGTCCTGAGCATCTGCCTGTCCTGCAGGAAGCTCCTCCTGGACTGACTGGCCTCATCTGGATNTNTGATCACCAACCCCAAGCAAACTTTGTTCTGTTGGCCACCNGATATCCCCAGGCCAGGGACAAACCTCTTCTCTAGAGGTGGTGTGGGTCTCACCCTCTCTCCTCAGGCACACAACCTCACCCTCATCTGATGATCTCACTCTCTTCTCTGAGAAAACATGTTCTTGTCTATCTCCTCTTACTTTCCATCCAGTCTTTCTTTCCTGTTACAGTGGAGGAGGTGTTCGGATCCCAGCAAAGGNCAAGTACATTCTGTGCCACCAAATCCCATCCCTTCTTGTCATTTCAGAGACAAGACCCAGGCAATCCTCNTCTAACACTCCTGCATTATGGGATTTCCTCTCCTGGGCCATTCCAGTCAGAACACAAAGAAGTGTTCCCCTGTAAGAAAAAGATAAAAAAGTGAGCAGAATCTTTTTTAACCTCATATCTTCTAACTTCTGGCTTATTTTGAAGAAAGACTTCTCAAAGAATTATTTAAAATCTCTCTCTTTGAAAGTCTTTGCACTCCTCTCCTANAAATCATTCNATGAAGNTTTTTACCTCAAGCATGTCATAAAATTCACTCTCACTGTAACAGGTCCCCAGACCTTAGCACAACTGATGCCATGTTAGAGATGCCAGTCTGACCTTAGAAGCACATAAGCTCCAAACCTGCCAAAACCAGAACAAAGACCTGGTCCATAGTTCTGGGATCCAGGAAAGTCCTCCAAACTTAACCTTACTTTTTTGGCATCTGTAGTTCAGCCTCTTGCTAACTATTCTTGCTAATTGAAGTATGTCAACCAGGATGTGGTTTTTGTNCATAAAAGACAAAGGATTATGAGGATTAGGACCGCATAATCTGGCAAATTCCCATGTAGCCACCAGCCAGCGATTAAAACTTTCTTTTCAGCTTCAAGAGTGTCTGTGTGTGTCCTCTAGCAGANGTACCTCTAAACATCATCAAGGTTACCAATGGCCTACACAATGGCAAATCCCAGTCCAATTTTACTTCCTGCAGCATTGAGCATAGTTGATGGACTCTTTTGTGTTGGAAATTTTCCCTCATTCTTGGGCTGCTCTAAGTAAATACCAGAAACTTAGTGGCTTGAATAAGCACGTATTTCTCATGTCTCTGGAGGACATACTACATACAGGTCTGAGATCCAGGCACAAGCCTATCTAGGGTCTGTTGAGGTCCCACTTCCCAGTTTCTGTAATGGCTAGTTCTATCTATTCTCTTAGGAATATTAATCCCCTCATGGGAATCCACCCTTCANACCTCATCTAAAACTAATCACCTCCAAAGTGCTTCCCTGCTTGGTGTCACCCCACTACAGGAGGTAAGGGTTCAACATTTCAATTTTGAGGGGTGGAAATGGTAAGAAGAGGGTGATGCCCCCCTTTTCCCTTCTATTGAGGCATAAAACCCTCAACCCTACACTCATCCTTATACTCATTGCCCACCCCCCATACAGAGAGAATCTAAATCCAGACAGCTCCAGACAAATTGCGTATAACAGCACAAGAGGCTCCTTACTGGAGCAATCACTGTTCAGGCACAACGCACGATGGTTGGAATACGAGTCAGCCCCCACAGGCTCATGTATTGGAGCATAGGTCCTCATCTAGGAGCACTGTTTTGTGAAGTGAGATATAGCTGTGTAACAAGGCACCAGACCTTAGTAGCCCCCCCCTCCCAGACCTTAGCACAACTGACTCCATGATTAAAGTACCATTCAGGCTGTGAAACCCAGCATGTCGACAGTACCACCTGCTGAAACTAAAACAAAGGCCTAATTCATCAAAGTCTATAGTTCTGGGAAAGTCTCTAAATGTACTAACCCTGCTTTTTGGCTTCTGTAATTCTGNCCCTGGCTAACTGTTCTTGTTAACTGAAGTATGTCAACCCAGAATATGGTTTTTGTGCTTAAAAGCTCACACTGGGAAAGACTCAGGGCTACACTGGGATCTCAAACACCCAGTGTAGTCATCGGCTGGCTAATAAAGACTTCCTATTTGCTTAACCCCACGTCCCAGCAGTCTTGTCTGGTGAATACCCCACAACAGCTGGAAGAAGAGAGTCACTGGGGTCAGGCTCTTGGGGGCATGCTGTCCCTGGCCCCTTCCTATCCTTTTCTCTNCTTCCTTTCCATCATAAAGTAAACAGTTCTCCTCTGCCACAATGTTCTGCCCAAGTACATGAGGCCAAACTACTGTAGATGAACCCTGACCGTGAGCAAAAAAATAAATTCTTCAATTGTTTCTGTCAGGTATTTAGTCACAGAAACTATGAAAAACCAAATAGTGCATGATGTGATTTATTGGCTTGGCTAGTCCATGGGACCACAGTATAGGGGAGGGGAGAAAGGAGAGAAGGGAGAGGAGAAGGGTGGTGGGACCCAGACCACATCAACAAAGCAGATCACTGTATCAGTCAGCTTTCCATCACTACAAGCAAATTCCTAAGGTAACCAATAATTCCCATATTGTGGGCTTTGGTCCACAGCCAGATAGCACATTTGAGGCCCTAGTGGGACAGCACATCATGGCAAAGCAGGATGACTACCACATTATATAGCTTGGTGATGAAAAGACCCAGAGACCCAGTANGCCTNCCAAAAACATACCACCAATGATCTAACTGCCTCCCAATAGATCCCACTTCCTAAATGACACCACTTCCTGAAGGGGCCACCATCTCCCCCAAAGAACCACAGCCTGGGAAGCAAACTTATAGTACATGGGCCTTTGGGGGACATTTAAGAGCCGAACCATGGGAACTGCTGAGGNCTGAGGAAGAGTNAGTCTCAGAGTAAACGGTACCAGGGTGNGAAGAAGTATGCCCAATATANTATATTTGAAAGGTTTTCATGTGGAAGACTGATTTGATTTGAAATATTCATTCCTAGGGAGCATTAATCAGACCACACTGCAGAGACTTTTATTTAATCTAGGGAAACACTAAANGATGGAGTGGATTTCAAACGAAAAGGAAAGAATGGGTAGTGGTCCAGAGATGGAGGCATCTTCACCATGATTTGCCTGTCGCAATATTCTCCCCGCAAGCCCAGATAGCATTAAATCCTGCACTGGGGAGCCTTTTGACATTCTCATATGGGTTTGCACTCCCTTGGTAGCAGTACAACTCACTGGCTTGAGTATAGGGACTTTCTCAGTGACAAAATAGACACGTGCTCCTGGGTAGGCAAGGAGCTGGAATCTCAGTGACCAGGGAAAACTGAGGGTTTATTTTGTCAGCTGTGTGTCCCCATTTGAAGGGATTAGATGTGAGAGAACTGAGGAAAGTGGAGATATACCCTGGCCAGTGTCCCCTGGCAGTCAGGCTCTTCTAGACATGTCTGAAGCCTGGGTACAAGGAACTCAGCCTCATTACAATATCATTTGCATTATGGTTTTTAACTTCCTCCTTTTCAGGAGGAATGTGGGCAGAAATATCTAAAGGGAGATCCAGTCCATCATGATTTGGGAGAGAAAAGTCACCTCCTTAACCCCCTGAATATGTCAACACTTTATCCATATTCGTATCTTTAAAAATCCAGGAATGTATGAATAGATCAGTTATTTCAGTATGAAGATCTTAACACCAAGGTAGAGTGAGCTAATGAAACAATCCAAGAGTTTCTGGAAATGAGAGACCAAAGTCTTTTATTCTTTTATTTTTAATGGCTGAGAGACATTCCAAATGCCTAAGTTCAAAATGGAAGAAGCTGTGTACCAAATTACTTGGACAAACATCGTGCTCTTTAACTGTGTTTGATGGGTTCAATCTGCTACTCAGGGCTGTTTGTAGAACTTTAATTTCTTCCATTGTGCTGGAGTTCAGAATCAAGGTAAATAAGCGCAGTTCTTTGGTCCAGTCTTCCACAAACATAATTCTGCCCCATGTAATTATAAGATTAACACAATTTTCCTAATTTCAGAGAGGCCTGGGGAGATAATTCAGTCCATGAAGGGCTTGCTGTACAAACAACCCGAGGACCTAAGGTCAACCCCCAGCATCCGTGTAGAAAGCCATCAGTTTCTACCACATAATATGAAATTCACTGAAATTTATAAAAGAATGGGCTGCTATCTAATGACAAGGCTATGGTCCTACTTCTTACTTTTAAGGCCAGGATAAAACAGAAACATGAAGCAGGCAGTTTGCTTTGTGGGGTTTATACTTTGGGATACCATCTCTCCTGAAGCAACACCAAGCCACTGGCTTGGGTCGTAGTTCATCCCATCCATTTTCAACATATTACCTTTTGAGATAGTGTCCTGTTCGACTGCATTGTTACAACAGAAGTAAGCCATAGCCTAAGGGTTAGACCCCTCCACTACTCTCTGTACCTAATTGAAAGCAATTCTCTATCAAACAGGGAGGTCGGAGCTGGCATTAGGAGAAAGGATGTTGCCCTACAGAGGTAGGAAATGTTTCCGAGGCTGCAGTTCTAAGAGAGTTGTCCCCCTCACAGTGGCCACACCACTGTTCATGTCATAATTGTGTCTTGTATTACATGTGATTATGCAAGCTAGATCATGGGCTGAAAGCTATTTTAGCTACTTTACAAGGCAGACTGGAAAAGGTATGCATGGTGTGTGTATGTGTGTGTGTGTGTGTGTGTGTGTGTGTGTGTGTGTGTGTGTGTGTGTG
>LZPO01066371.1:128042-146493 GCA_001675575.1 Neotoma lepida | reverse complement strand
ATTTGGGTTTGGTTGGGTTTTAACCTTAAGAAGGCAGGAATTCAAGTGTAGGAATGATTAGAATGTAGAACCAGTTTACAAAAGACATCAGGAGCCATGGCTAACCAATTTCTCCTGCAGTCAAAAGATTAGAANAATAATCCATGTAAAGACCATGACACTTGCCCAAGCACACACAATCAATATTGAAGCCCTGAGACCCTAGTGGTTCCAAGCCTTACTCTATTCAGTTCCATAAGGTGATTTTGGCTGGGAGATGTGATATGAAATAGAACCAGGTGAGATATATGTGTGTATGTATACATATGTACATACATATATGGGTATGTGTGTATTCTGGGTATATATATAACATATAATGTAATATAATATATATAATATATATCAGAGCCATCCATTCACACACTTGTGACATCTCATAGTCATGGCAGGCAGTGCAGATCAACAGGGAAGGCTTGACACAATAGCCACGTTAGGAACAGCAGACTATCTTTATGAGGTAACCCATTGCCCACCTTATTAGGGTTTGTGACCTTGCCACCAACGAGAATCCCCTGAGCAGGGAGCCTCACCTGAAGACCTGTCCTGAACGCCTGGATTGATGTGGTAGGACCTGCCTGCACTGTGAGTGGCTGCTTNTGAAAGCAGTCAAGATAAAAAGGGAGAAGGAAAATGGTCTCCCCTCCTGCTCACTTGGCCTCCCTCTTGCCACTGAGTTGATCTGCCCTGTGGCAGCTGCTGCTGCTGCTGCTGATGATGATGATGATGATGGCGATGGTGATGATGATGATGATGGTGATGATGATGATGGTAATGGTGATGATGATGATGATGATTGTCTTAGGGTTTCTATGGCTGAGAGGAAACACCATGACCAAAAAGCAAGTTGGGGAGGAAAGGGTTTATTTGGCTTAAACTTCTACATTGTAGTCCATCACTGGAGGAAGTCAGGTCAGGAACTCAAACAGGGCAGGAATCTGGAGGCAGGAGCTGATGCAGAGGCCATGGAGGATGCTGCTTACTGACTCTCCATGGCTTGCTCAGCCTGCTTTCTTATAGAATCCAGGATCACCAGCCTAGGGTTGGCATCACCCACCATGGTCTGGGCTCTCCCCATCAACCACTAATTAAGAAAATGGGTTACAGCTGGAGCTTATGGAGGCATTTTCTCAATTGAGGTTTCTTCCTTTCAAATAACTCTAGTTTGTGTGTCAAGTCAACATAAGACCAACAAGCACAGTGATGATGATGGTGATGATGATGATGATGGTGATGATGGTGATGATGATGGTGATGATGATGATGGTGATGGTGATGATGGTGATGATGATGATGATGGTGACAATGATGATTGATGATGATGGTGATGATTGATGATGATCCCTTCACTGCCAACAGAACTAGCATTTCCAACTCACATTATGGACAGGTACCAGTGGTTCTTCAGGAAACTTCCAAGCTTCCAACACCAGATTGCGACCATGGAGGCACCAGAACTGTGAACTGAGTAACTACCAGTTGTTGCTCCCTAGTGAGAAAAGAGGTACTGTGGAAATACTCTGCTGAGGCCCCCAGCCTCCTGAACAGAGTAGCTATCAATTCTCAGCCTCTCGGGTGTGATTCTGCCATTGTTACCATTTTAAAGATGATTTAATAAGTCCATACACAGACACACACATAGTCACCTCTTTGGTTCTGTCTCTTTAGAGAACTTTGATGAACCCTTAAGCATTAATTAGATAGATATCAAATGAAAAACAATTCTCAAACAATTCCGAATAAATTTAGGACCAAAATTCAGAAGGCAAAGCAGCAAAAGTGCTTAAAATTATTAAGGGAAATAATTCTGAAAAAAATAATGTCTATATGATACCTTAAAATATTTGTTAAATAATATATAAGAAGACTAATCACAAAGAAAATGGCTAAGTTGGGCACAAACACTTGGAATTTATTTTCATAAAAGCTTACTAACATAAAAGGCCTTTCCACTTTGTTTTCCAACAAGTGAATTCTTCCCACAATATGAAAATAATTAATACCAATCCATTTTTATTCAGAAAGCACAAAATGTAGGGGGCGGGGAAATGTGTGCAAGGCCTAATCCAGCACAAGGAAGGAAATACATGTAAACACTGGGCAAATGAAATATAAACAGACGGCAGGGGGATGAAAAGTCACACACCCTCAAGTCAGAGACTGCAGCAAGTTAACCATGGTGAACTTACTCCACACTCCCACCTGGTGGACCAGAAATGATAGTCTGAAAAAACTATACACCAAAGAGAGGGAATCCCCACACACCGCTGGCACAATGGTGTTGCTACAGGCACTTTAGAAACTGGTTAGCATCACACAGTAAGTAAGCACGTGACCCACGGTCATTTTGTTGCAAGGTAATTACACCAGAGTGCACACAGACATTCTTAAAGCCAAATAGAAAGGCTGCATTGCCAGCCGGTGGCTGCATTGGGAACTTGCTGAAATGGTGCAGCCAGAAGCCTCACTGTTTTTTACCTTTTATGCACAGAAAACACATCCTGGTTGACACACTCAGGTTGCCAAGAGCAGTTAGCATTAGTGAGAGGNGAAACTACAGAAGCCAAAGAAGGTTAGTACAACTAGGGACTTCCCTGGATCCTGGAACTATGGACCAGGTCTTTGATGGATTAGGTCTTTGTTCCCAATTTGGCAGGTTTAGGGGCCTACTTGCTGGGTTCTAAGGTCAGAACGGTGCCTCTAACATGCTGTCTGTTGTGTTAAGGTCTTGGGGCCTGTTATAATTTGGCTCTAAGATAGCTCTCTGTATTGGGAGGGGTTTTTTCCCATTTTATATGTGAATGTGCTTGAAAATATTCATTTCATCATTTCTCCATGATAAAATCCCAGAAACTAGCCAGCAGTCGAATGGGAAAAGAACTCTGTGGCATGTCCATGCAAGGAAATAGTTCAGAGTAGGGAACTAAAGCAATAGCATGGATNAAGCTCACAAGCACTGTGTTGGCATACAAAAAGAGTCCAAAACAGATACANAAGTATGNAGGAAAGTATATGCTCTTTCATTCCATTACATAAAATTCATAGAAAGGCTAGGTAAAGGCTAATGCTTAAGGATTCACCGTAGCCAATATTTGTAAAGGAAAACTCAGTGTTGGGTTTGTGGTTGCCCAGAGCTTGGTCAACGATGTGTGGTAGGGACTTCAGGATGCTGACAGCACTGCAGTTTGGGGCAAGATAGTCATTCTTTTGGGTTCCTTCTGCCATGATTGGGGTGTGTGTGTGTGTGTGTGTGTGGAGAGAGAGAGAGAGAGAGAGAGAGAGAGAGAGAGAGAGAGAGGTGGTTGCTGTTTTTTTGATTCTCTGCATACTGTTTTCACAAGAAAATGTAAAGTACTGAAGAGAAGAGACTCATTCTGAAAAGGAATCCACACCTCAAGAAAAACTATGTTGAGAGCAATGTCTTCAGTGGAAAGCTAGCTCTACCCAGGCAGGAACACTCACCATCANTTTACTGGTTGCATCTTGGTAGTGTTTATGAAGCAGGGGTCGACTTGGAAAGCTCTGGNCCCACACAGAAAAATGTCTCACATCACTGCTTTTCCTTTCAGTTGTAACACAGATTAGTTTCACNCAACAAATTATATATTGCTGTTCATCACCTCTGAGGTACCAAAGATACTATGACAACANGGTAAACAGAGTCAAGGGTTTTCAAGGAGCTCATGCTGAGAAAAAAAAACTATCAATGTATATTAATGATATGAGTATGGCCATGTTAAGGACCCCAATGCCTCAGACCCATGGGAATGGCAAGGCCTTCCCCTGGNCCTAGTATGGATATTGAGGAATAGTTGTCCTATAGNTAAAACCAATTGTTTAAAAATAANCAATTTCATTGTTTGTAAAAGATAATGCATGCACTATACTTTGATTCTGGAATGTTTCTAAAGGTCCATGTGTTAAAGTNTCNGTTTCCAGTGTATGCTACCGGAAANGTGGAAGAACCATAGGAGGTAAGGCCTTGTGTCCTTATAATGAGCCTTGGGTCATTACGGATGTTCCTTTGAAGGCATTGGTAGTGTTCCACTCCCTTCCTTTACTCTTTTTCTCCCTAGNGGTCAGGTAAGNAGGTGTGCTTTGCCACCTGCCCCTGCTGTAANATGTTGCCTCATCANAGGCTCACAGCAGTGAAGTCAATGAGTTATAGACTGGAGCCTCTAAAACTGTGAGCCAAAGTCCTCCTTTCTTCTTCCGATTTGTTGCCGGTGAAGAGCACTGNTCAGTACTTGGCCTACAGTGTACCCTCATCGACCCTGTTGTTGTGAAGTTTNCTCTGCAAATATTGCAGATTGCTATATCACTAAGCAAGATCTGATAGCCAGACATAGAGTTTTGGCTCTTGGGCAAATGTCCTNTTGAGGCCAGTACAATTGCTCAGCTCTCTTGGCAGCTGTATTTCCTCGTGTGAGTTAATGATTGTATTCTGATTTATGAACATTTGCTTTCAGGCTTGGTCNGTGTGAGCTCATACCACATCTAAAACTGATGAGCCCCCAGAGTTGAGGGAACAGATGTCTGGGCCATAACCAGAGTGACGTGTGNCTTCAGCCTAGCAGGAATCCATTGGCAGAGGCAGGCTGAGAAGTAATCTGGTTGTTGCCCCTCTCCTCAGGCAGGATNCTTGACTTTCATAGCCCTTCCTTGAAGATCTTGGTCAAGCTTAGCCAGCTCCAAGAGCATCCCACAGCCTTCCAGACACCTTAGTGCCTCCTCCTTCTGCACTCCACCCCTTTCTGGCTAGCAAATGGAAATGGATTTGTGGATACTACCTCATTGCTGGGCTGTAGGCTCCTTTTACTTTGCTTCTCTGATTATCCTGTACTGTATGACACTGGGTAGTTTTCAGTTAATCCATAAGTGAGTAAATGAATTCTTTATTGTGGAGGGTAGATGGTCCTGAGTGAATGTGTATTACTGCCATGAACACAGCTATGTCAAGGATCCCAATGCCTCAGATCTATGGGAATGGCAAGGCCTTCCCCAGGTCAGACTCAGGGGAATGGCAAGGTCTAATATGGATATTGAGGAATGATTGGTCTTTATCTAAAATAAGTGTGTGCAGAAACTATCAACCACAGCTTCCTCTTCCNGGATGACTGCAGCCTGAGCCAGCTCCCCTATGGCTATACNNCCTCCTCCTTGGTGCAGTCCATAATGAACACNCAGAGCTTCTGGGATGCTGCTNGTGCATCTCCATCAAAGCTTACAGGCCAAGTGTGCAGCCCACCTGAACCCAGGTTTTCTGTACATGTGTCTGTCATTTCTTCATCCTCCACAACCCCAGTCAGGTCAACCCGAAGTCGTGCAGTGCAGGTCATGGCACTTTATGGTGGTTTGGATTTTTGTGGTGGTTTGATCATTGTTTTACTGGTTTGAGAATTTTTTAAATGAGACCTCATAGGCCAGCAAGATGGCTCAGCAGGTAAAGGAGATTGACACCAAGCCTGATGATCTGCATTGGATTACAAGGACTCACATGGTGGAGAGAAATGACTCGGTCCTCAAGTTGTCCTCTGACCTCCACACAAGTGTTAGGGCACACACACACACACACACACAGAGAGAGAGAGAGAGAGAGAGAGAGACAGACAGACAGACAGACAGACAGACAGACAGACAGACACAGAGACAGAAAGAGAGAGAAATTTAATTTTTTTGAATAGGGTTTCACTGTGTTGTCCGGGCTAGCCTTGAACTTGTCATTCTTACTCTTCTATCTCCCAAGTACTAGGATTACAGTCACATGCCACCACACAATGCTAGTGTGACTTCACAGATCTTGAAAAACAGGGTCCAGGTGACATTATCAACCAAATTGTATAACTGAAACTCTCTCTACCCAACCTCCTTCCTACATTTAAAACCCAGTTTGAGTGCTAAGAAGTCATGGTGGTGCATGCCTTTAATCACAGCACTTGGGAGGCAGAGGTAGACAGATTTCTGTGAGTTCCAAGCCAGCCTGGTCTACACAGCGAGCTCTGGGACAGCCAGGACTACATAGAGAGACCCTGTCTNACACACACACACACAGAGAGAGAGAGAGAGAGAGAGACAGACAGACAGACAGACAGACAGACACAGAGACAGAAAGAGAGAGAAATTTAATTTTTTTGAATAGGGTTTCACTGTGTTGCCCGGGCTAGCCTTGAACTTGTCATCCTTACTCTTCTATCTCCCAAGTACTAGGATTACAGTCACATGCCACCACACAATGCTAGTGTGACTTCACAGATCCTGAAAAACAGGGTCCAGGTGACATTACCAATCAAATTGTATACCTGAAACTCTCTCTACCCAACCTCCTTCCCACATTCAGAACCCAGTTTGAGTGCTAAGAAGTCATGGTGGTGCATGCCTTTAATCTCAGCACTTGGGAGGCAGAGGTAGACAGATTTCTGTGAGTTCCAAGCCAGCCTGGTCTACACAACGAGCTCTGGGACAGCCAGGACTACACAGAGAGACCCTGTCTCAAAAAAAAAGAAAATAAATCAGACATCAACAATTTTCAGTTAAAAGCACTGAGAAGCCGACTTCCTACCTCAGCCCAGTTGTTAACACTTGTGCTTGCCCTTTCTTTCCCCTCACNAGGGGTGGTGCCCAGCTGTATCAAGCTGGTAAGAGAGCAGTCTGGATGATGCTGAAGAAGAAAGCTCCAGGCTTTCTTTTTTAAATAATGAATTNAAGAAACTCTAGAGAGAGTAGAAAGCAGTTTGGAGCCAGGCATGGTAGTGTAACCTTGTCATCCCAGTAGCTGGGAGGTGGACGACCCAGAGTTCAAGGTCCGTCTTGGCTACAAAAGGAATTTGAGATCAATCAAGACTACATGAGACACTGTCCTAAAAATAAATAAACACACAAAAGTAATTTTGAAGAATCCAAAAGGACATTTCAAAGGCTNCGGACCCACACTTAGAGATATAATGAAGGATTCAGTATCCAGTTACACANTTTACCCAGAGGTTAGCAATGCTTTCCTGTGGTTTCAGATAGCAAGTGTTTTAGGATTTTCACATGGCATGGCTTCTGTTGCACCTTTTCAATTCTGAGATCATAGCACAAAGCAGTCACACACAACACCTACACCAGCTGGTGTGGCTCCATTCCAGCAAAACATTAACAAAGGCGGGAGGCAGGTGGGGAATTGGAAGCCTGCATTTATTGCAAAGAAAGGCATGCTGCAGAGCCAAAGAAAGAAAGAATTTACAAACAAAATGTAACTGTCCTGAAATCTCCTTAGGAATCAAAGATAGTAACAAAAGCACGTTATTAAAAATCTCCTGTGCAGACTCCCAGCACAGAAACGGTTTCTCAGCCCCTACTGACCTGTGTTAATCATCCTTTGTCCTGGGATATGTCACAGGCATTGCAGGATGCTTAGCAACATCTATGGTCTCTGTTATCTAGGTATCAGTAAGACCCCTTGCCTCTACCAAGTGATGACAACCACCAATGTCTCAAGACATTTCCAGATATCCCCTGAAAAGCACATTTTCCCCCTATTGGGATCCATTGATTTAGAAAGATAGATAAATGGTACTTAAACCAAATAAGAGGCTCACTGTGTCAAAGCAATATAACAAGCCAAAGTGTACAGATCTATCAACAGGTAACTGTCAGGAGAAAACAGCCGCTCATCCTCAAGACCATGTGACAAGGGTTGTTTCCCATGATGCTTTCCCCCTTACATGCAACAAATAGTACAGGAAGCCAAAGTCTTTAAAGAGCCCTCTGAACATTACTTTAAAGCACTGGGCACCTCCAAGATAGTAGAGGGTGGTNTCCAACAATAGGGCAAAAATCATTATCCATGCCTCTTGAAACAGGGTCTCTCCCTAAACCCCAAGATCACCTATTCAGCCAGATTGGCTAGCCAGCAAGCCCCAGAGATCCTCCTGTCTCTGTCTGCTCACTAGCACTGGGAGTAAAGACTGGCACCACCATGACTGCCCATGTATATGAGCGTTGGGAAGCAGAACACACTTGACCAACCAAGCTGTCTCTTCAGCCTCTTGACTTATTTCTTCTTACAAAGAGTAAAAATCAGAGAGAGGTTGCACCAGGATGGGGTTTCCAGCCCACACTGCCCCTAACTGGCTGGCCTCTCCAGAATCTCCAGAATGGGTAATTCACTGAAGACAGAGGCTGGCTACTTACACAGATCTTCCCTGAGAGTGATAAGTTTCCAGGACATGGCCCCCCACCCACCCACACCCATGCTCTGTACATGGGTGCAGATGGCGTGTATTTCAACAAGGATCAGTTCTTTTCTCNTCAGTTCCTTGGCATTGCTAGTATCAGAGGCTAGAGAGTTCTTGGCTGTGAGAATGTCTTGTGTGTTAGAGATGGCTTGCCAGCAACTCTAGCTTCCGCTCACAAGTTCATACCTTCCCCATATGACCAAAACTGTCTCCAAACACTCCCCCGAAGACAAAGTGGACGCCTTACTTTCTTTGAAAACAACTNATTTCCACAGATGCCCCCTGTACATAGGAANGGAAGAAAGTGCCTTGCTGAATGAAGGTCATTCCTCCAGTGAAATCCAGTCAGCCCAGAGCCTACATCTTCACAGCTTCAACCAGACGTGGCCTCCACCAAAACATCTGGAGGTTTCTAGCAACCTGAGAGCAAGAATACTAAAGAATGGAAGGAATGTGCACCTTTTTACATTAATAGTGTATTTATTATGTTCCAAATGACATCAAATTCTCACCTGAGAGATACACTGAATTAGTTATAGGACCAGCCATCGTTTAAAGCTCAGGAGAGAATAGAAAGTCACGTGAGTCTTTCAATCCTTAGAGTTTCACACTCTCAGGAAAGGAAACACCCTTTAGTCTCAAGCTCTATCAGAGTATAATTAGATTTGTTCTGGCTACTGCTGTGGCCTGACCCAAGGGAACACTTGGGGGGGGTCTATGCAATTAAGCAGCCTGTGTCTGCCCCTGGCTCCTTGGGTTATTTCTGCATGAAACTGGATTCCTTAGGCTAGAGCAGACTAGAAGTCCAGCTTTTCATTTGTTCCCTGTCAAAGGTATCTTCTCAGATAAATGGTTCACTCACATTCATNTTCTCAGAGGAAAGTTACAGCGTCCCGCACTAAGGTCAGCCAACTTAGAAAATGTATAACTCTTCAGAAGAAAAAAATCTCAGAAGTTATGCCCTGATGCCTGAAGCTATGCCTTTGATAGCAGGCTTCATCTGGACAGTACAGTTTCTCAAGTTCTATATGAAATATACCTCCTGGATTTAAGATGCTCTCTGCTAAACTCTGGAGTTGACAAGGGTCATTAATTCAAAAGAAACAAGACAAGAGGCTGAAGAGATGGCTCAGTTGGTATATTCTGCTCCCCAACATCCGTATACATGGGCAATCATGGTGGTGCAGGTCTTTAATCCCAGTGTTGAGTGGGCAGACAGAGACAGGAGGATNNATGGGGCTTGCTGGCTAGTCAATCTGGCTGAATAGGTGAGCTCAGGATTTAGGGAGAGACCCTGTCTCAAAACATGAGAGAAGTAATTAAAGAAGACACCAGAAGTGATGGAAAATGACACCTCTGGCCTCCCCATGAAGGCACACCCATGTGCATATGCCCACACACATGCACACACATGCTCACACAAGCTAGATGAGCATGATAGATCAGGAATAAATGACATTATAGTGCAATGGTTCTCAACCTCTGGGTTGAGACCTCTTTGTCNCTTTCATGGGGGTCACATAAGACCATCGGAAAATACAGATATTTACATTACGACTCATAACAGTAGCAAAATTACAGTTATGAAGTAGCAACAAAAATAATTTCATGGTTGGGGGGTCACCACAGCATGAGGAACTGTATTAAAGAGCTGCAGCACTAGGAAAATTGAAAACAACCGTTATAGTGGCCAGGCAGATGGTGTGACAGCCCATCATGAAGATGGGTGAGGGTCAGAAAGGGCCTTTTCGAGGGGGAGGTTTCTGAATAATCAAGGAAAAGAACAGTCAAGTAAGATCCACAAAACATTCCACAAATACATGAAAAGAGAGGGTGCCCAGTGCTTATTCGTAACACACAAAACAACAGGCTAAGTGTCCAAGAACACGAGCTACCAGGGGCTTCTACGCTAATGAGCTTAATTCATATGTGTTTGAGTGTAGCTTTAGTGATAGAAGCAAAAGGCCCTGACAGTTGTGNGTCCTTGGAAGGCTGAAAAATTTTAACTTGGGGCTTCCTAAGTCAAAGCACCTACATATACCAAGAGCCAGCCTTCCTGATTAGTGTTCAGTCTGTGCACACATCTGAGAATCAAGACAACACAGCAAACTCTGCATCGGTTGAGCCATAGTTTTTTTTTTGGGGGGGGGGGGAGGTTGTAATAAAGGGACAAACCCGGAACTACTCTTATGATAANGATGCAGAGTGCTGCACTGCCATCTAGGAGGCCCTTGTGGGGTGTCAACATCAGGGGCCACATGCACATGCTGTCTGTCAGCATCTCAGGGGTAATGTTTGCTGGACCCAGGGCACAGGCACTGATATGCCATTCCTTCTCTCTAAGGAATCTCACTCTACTCCTCAGATGCTTTTCCCAGAGTCTCTTGGTCATGGAGTCACCTGCAAACTTCTAGGCAGTCACATCTTAGGGATTCTGGCTTCTTGTGGCCTGGGGTTGGTATTAATTCTTGTAACAGGCCAGAAGGTTGGTAAATTCTGACATCACTGAAAAGGATCCCAAAGATTAATGTGGTGGAGAAAGACCATGAGATGTCAGAGCTGAGATATGAAAGAGAGGCTGTCTATAAGAGATTCCAGGGCAAAATTTAGCCTAAGCAAGGAAAGATGTGTTAGGGGTAGCATCTTTTAACTTGCCTACGTCTGTGTGAAACTCTGCACTACTGCAGTCCTGGGAATATCTTTCTAGATCTACATGCCACGCTCTTTAATATTGGGGTTCAGAGAACCAACCCACAAGACTATTGGATGTTTCTTCCAAGTAGGACAGCTGGGAGAAATCAGTCCCTGTGGGCTTGCACAGGCTCTATGCAAACCAGGAGGGAAACCCGTGAGTGTCACACACCTGCATGTTGCAGTCTTAGTGTACTCCTCCATCTGAACCGCAGGTCTGGAGCCCCTCCTGAGGACACCCCAATGCTTGATAATGGGAGTTATGGCCTAGGAGCTGGAAGGATCCTTAAACCCAGAGTCTGCTGTCTCTAAGAGTAGATGCAAAGAGCGATGGCATAACAGCCTTAAACTCACCGTGACTGAGATGTATGTCAAAACTTTTTAATTTCCTTCATAATCATTCATAGATCATTTATGCATATATTTACATAACTTTTTTGGAATAAGCATTGTAGTATATTAAACATGGATAATTCAGAAATCACATTTAGTAGAATTTTTTTTTTTAATTGCAGAGACAGGCATTCTAGAAAACAAATTTTCTCTTACTAAAGTTTTGTTTTGGTATAATTGACATTGCGTTAACTGTCCATAGAGTATACAATGTACTGTTCCAACATACGTACATGCATTCTCATATAAAGATTGCCATAGTGGTAGACTGCATATAGGCCCCAAAGAAGGTCACACCCTAATCCCTCAAACCTGTGCGTGTGCCACCTCACCTCATTAACGGAATTCTCAAGATGTAATCAAATTTTTGAGATGGAGAAACTGTCCCAGATCGTCTTGGTAGACCCAATGTAATTGCAGGGTCCTTGTTAGAGGAAGAGGCAATGTGACCATGGAAACAAAAGTTGTGTGATACAACCACAAGCCAAGGGAGACTGGCAGCCTCTGGTACAGTGGTTCTCAACCTTCCTAATGCTGCAACCCTTTAGTACAATTCCTCATGTTGTGGTGACCCCCCAACCATGAAATTATTTTTGTTGCTACTTCACAACTGTAACTTTGCTACTGTTATGAATCAAAATATAAATATTTGATATGCAGGATATCTGATATGTGACCCTTCTGAAGGAGTCACTGTTAGTTTTCCCGGCCACTCTTACCCCTGGAAGAGGTCACGAACTCAGCAACAGGGAGGAAAGAGCTTTATCAAGGGAGAGGGAGAGATACAAACAGACGTGCTCAGGCCTGTAAGGAGCACGTAGAAAGAGAGGACGGAGAGAGCGGGGTAAGTCTTTTAAGGACTGGCCTGTGCATGTGCACTTGGGTCTGTGTGGCTATTCCACGCATGCGCAGATTACGTGGTCACACTATGTGCGCGAACTACAAACTGCGGGACCACGTAGTGCACGGGTTTACTTGGGAGGGGGAGAGGGAGGGGCGAGGGAGGGGCGTGACTATCAGTCACAACCCATAAGTTGAGAACCACTGCTCTAGAAGCTAGGAAGCCAGCCCTGCCGAACAGGAGTTTGACTCCGTGATGCTCATTTTTGGAACTATGGTTTCTGGAACTACAAGAAAATAATGTGTTGTTTCAAGCTGCTAAGCTACAGTGATCATTTTAGCAGCCACAGGGAACGTATAACCATAACAGAAACCCTCATGATTGTGGCTGGAGAAAAGCCTCAGCAGTTCTGAGTGCATTCTGCTCTTGCAGAGGACCAGAATTCAGTCCCTAGCACGGTGGTCGTGCAGCTCACCACCCTAATAACTGCAGTTCAAAAGATCCATTGCCCTCTTCTGGCCTCTGGAGGCACTGCACTCATATACTGAGACATAGAATCATAAATGAAAATAAACATTTTTTAAAAACCATGGTCCTTGTATTCTCATCTTATTGCCTCTCCTTGTCCCACCACTGATAGTGACNTTTAATCCCTAGAGATTTGTGAAAATGGAATTCTGCCATATTTAACTCTGTATTTGGCTTCTCTCCTTCATTCTGCAGCCATCGGTCATTTGAAACAATGGGAAGAAANTGNGAAAAATGTGTCATTAGGCAATTTCATCATTGTGCAAATGACACAGGGTATAGTTTGTTTAAACTAATATGTTTATAACATCACGAGATAATAGAATTTTATGGAACCACCATCATACATAAGGGAATCTCTCATTGACGAAAATTTCATTATACAGTGTATGACTGCATTTGTTCAGAGATCTATCCATATTTCTGTGTGANTTACNAATACTTTTCTTTTTATTGCTTGGTGATATTCCACTNTATGGATATACCACAATCTGTTTNTCTTCTTACCTGCNGGTGGATATTTGTTTATNGTCTGATGTTACAAATAGAACTGTTATGAACATTCACATATAAGTCTTGTNTGGATGTAAACTTTTATTGTTCTGGCTAAATTTCCACATATGGAAAGGCTAGATTACATCTNTGCTTAATCTTACAAAANTTTTTCTAAAGTGACTTCACTGGTTGCATTCCNGCCAGAATATGAGAAATGTCAGTGCCTCATATCCTTGCCAGCACTCTGTGTGGGTAGACTCTAATTCTGNCCATTCTAGCAGGTGTGTTTGGCATCTCCCTGTGGCTTAGCTGCATTTCTCTTGGGGGTAGTGCTGCTTTGTGCCTTTGCTATCTCTGTTTCTTCTGTGATTCGATGTCTGGTTCAATGTTTTCTGGGTTTGTTTTCTTGTTGTTGAATTGAAAGCTCTCATTAATAAAACAGGTGAGCAGCACCTACTGTGTGCCAGGTTTTGTATGAACAGAGAAGAGGTGGATAACTCTTCTGTCTTTACAGGGATGGCCTTCAGTTTGAGTGATTTTGCCACAGCATATGAAGACATCACATGAAGACATCCTCAGCATATGAAAAGTCACAATGGGAAAAGATGTATTTTTTCCAAACACGGTCACAGTGAGGTAGAAGTGAGTTCCCTTTCCTTGATCCTTTCTGACACCTTTGTGGACTCATTGGCAGCAGTGACACAGCCAGATTTTAGAGATTAAGTCTTAGAAATGATGATTTCCACCCTGTGCTCCTCTCTTCCTCGCCCCTACTGCATCTATTATGGTCTGGATCTTAAATGTTCCTGAAGGCCATGCACAAAAGACCTGGCCACCACACATCAGTGCTAAGGAGGTCTATCTGATGGACCTGTGGAAGGTGGGGCTGAGTGAGAGGCAGCTGGTCTCTGAGGGCATGCCCTATGAGAAGGAAGTTAGGGTCTTGGCCCCATCCTTTCTCATCTTGCTTTCTGGCTACCAGGACATGAAGAGCTTCTGCCACACCCACCATGATACTCTTGCCTTACTTCAGGTCCATAAGCAATAGGGCTAAGTGATTTGGGCTGAAACCTCCAGCACCACAGGCTGGTTTATTATTTCAGGTATTTTATCACAGCGGGAATCCCTCTCTCACCCTCTCTTTCTCTCTCTTCTATCTTAACTCACTTTCCTTTTTTTCCAAGCCCATCCTCCGTAGGTGGCTAGCGCTGACCTCTACATGAATGAATGTGTATCCCTCCTTGACACCAACTATATTTCTCCTTCAGAGGCTGGATGGAGCCAGGACAGAGCTTTTCTGATGTCTTCCTCCAGTTGTAGATTCATGTGTGACATACATATTACTACAGCTTAAGGACACAGATTTTCAGGGAACCACAAGTAGTTAAACAATAGCTATCCCTAACAAACAATGGCATTGTTATTTTTAATGAAAATAAAATATTTGGTGTCTGGGTATTATTTTTTCCTACAACAGATGGACTCGTTTGTTTAAAAACACCTATCTATATTTAAAATTTTAAATACAGAAGTTAAAAGTATGCTTTTTAAAAATTTTATAGGCATTTNCCTAAGAAATGTAAGATCTACACATATTGTANCTAGGAGAAAGTTACCTAATTTCAGGGCTGAAAACANCATCAGAGTCCATGGCCTGCCGTCCTCATTACACAGAGTAGAACCCGAAGNCAATGTGCTCTGTTCANCACACATAACTTGGAAAACACAAATATATGTTCCTNTTCTGTCATTCTCTGGCTTCTCCATTCAGGCGGACTTACATTGTATTGGTAAGGAAGTGGCAGTTCCTTCCTTACATTGCAGAGTTTATGTTCAGGGAGCTAGATAACCCCCACAGCTGAAGTGCCAACATGCTCAGTGCCTGGTGACAATCCTGAGGACCTCCAAAGCCAAGGGAGGCAAGGAAGGCTCAAGGCTCTAGGTGGTCACTGAGTTCCGGTCCCAATTCTGTCACCAGCTAGCTACCTGACTGCAGGGTTCACTCATTCCTTTCTCAACCTCCTCAACTGAAAAGTTAAGATGTGTGTGCAGGCTTATACAATGATTGGGGAAATACCAATGAAATAACCATAGTTATTTGAATCACAGTTATTGTTTGTTTGTTTGTTTGTTTGTTTGTTTGAATTGCAGAAGGCTTCGAGCTCTGTTATCGGACCCCAGATGCCCTTGGAATCCCACTCAGAACTTTTTTTTTACTGTAAAATTGTCTTCTCTTAACTCCATTAGAGCTTTCAAAAACCATCCACGGAACTCCGTGTGAGTACTCGAAAGGCACCCATGGTCAGGACAGGACATTAATCAAAAGAGAAATGCTTAAAGGCTGCCTTAACGATTGTCCTTTGGGTGCAGTATGAAGAGGCTGGNATGGGTGGCCAATGACTAGATGAAGCCCATTGAGACACTTGTGCTTGTGACAAAGGATGTCAGCGGCCACTGCTGGGGTAATGGCAATGGAACAAAACGTCATCATCACTATCGTTGTTCATGGTTGTTGACTGTCCACATGAAGAAAGGCTGTAGGAAGAGAATTTGGCCAAGGAGACAGAATGGCCTGAGAAAAACATCCAAGAAGCAGAGGAAGGCTTTACCTTCATTACCACATGGACTGGTGACTTCTGAGTCGTCCTATCATTTATAAGGTGATCTGCATTCATCCATTTATGATTAGCTATCCCTCGGGTCCTAAATAAAGAGGCTCAAAGTGCTGCCCGTGAATGACCCACTGAAGCAAAGCTCATAACGACTCTTCTTTAAAGGGGATGTTTATTCCCACCGTTCGTGCCTCTCTCCTCCGGGCCAGTGTATGCTTCCTTCACTGTGCACTGTCGTGGGAATGTGACGGAATAAAGGACAGCAGATTCGGAACACCACTCGAACAGCGGCACCAGCAGATGTGTGGAGAGNATCAAGGCACACAATGGATGACTCAGCAAAGCCTGCAGCAGGAAGCTGGCCACCCAGCCCTCTACAGCAAAGACCCTTAGCTGTCCCCTAGTGGGAATGTTAAAAACAATCAGAAGGAAAAAGCCTAGCACTGAAGCTAGTGATNCTTAANCCCTGTGTTCCGAAGGCAGAGACGGGGAGGCTCCAAGCTCAAAATCATAGACAGCTACCGAGCAAGTTTGAAGACGATCTGGGTTACAAAAAAGATAATTAATGAGTACTGGGCGTACAAAAGGAAGAAGAAAATAGGAGGAGNNGACGACAATGAGGACAAAGTGACTGTGTATGGTTTAGGGACGGCGTCCTGCAAAGCACTCAGTCTGAGTCCCTGCTTGGTACTGAGNACAGCAGATGGGCCAGGAGATTCAAGACCGTCACCTCGCTGCCAAGTNTAGAAACTCTCCGGGAGCATCGTCGAAGGGTGGAGTCCCTTACGGTGAAGACTGTGCATACTACACCGGTGATGGGANNGAAAGAAGGAAATCCAGCAGGCCCATCAACAACAGAACCTGCGGGACACGCGTGAATAGGGGCAGAGCAAAGGATCCGCCCAGCTTGGAGGAAGGGCGGTCTCTAGGAGTGATGTCACAGCCCTCCGTGGTACCTGCAGACTCTAGAACGCACCGCAGGGACTGGCTATCGCGGGTCCTTCAATCCCTAAAGGGGATTTGTCTCTGCACCTGCAGGGGTCCAGAGCCTTCAGTGGAGAAATGAGAATTCCCCTTCCCAATTTTAAGATCACCATTGATCTTTGACTCACTGAAGCGATTTCTTCCCAGGAGATAATNCCCAACTCTTTTAAAACTGTTAACAGAGTTTACAATCGGATGACAAATATCTTCAACTTGCTCCTTTGAGCAAGTAGCTAAAAACAGCAGCTAGAACGCGCGCACCAACTCTGCGCTTCAAGTATTATGCAGTTCTGCACTTGAACACACGGGGGCACCAGAGTCCAGCTTGCCCTAAATGATGTTCTCTATCAGTTTTTCAAGTTGTGCTTATAACATTTAAAAGTAACTATTGGCTTGGGGGCTGTCCTTCTCATTGTGACAAATGTAGTAGCATGCCCCAACAGTCTGGCAGCATCCCTTTCCTGGGATCTGACAACCAGTAATGTGTTTAGTGTTCTCAAAAGTTTGCTTGGAGTGTGCAATTGCTCCCTTCCTGCTGAACATCAAATCACTACCCTTCCTACAGGGAAATACCCTGGCTTTGGAATTGGGGAAGATAATTGGCCTCATATTCAGTACTGTACGGCCCTACTTCCACAAAAGCTAATGCCGCATATGAAGAAGACAGTAATGGGGACCTGTATGTTTGATTTTTTTTTCTTTTTTTTTCTTTTCTCCGGCCCTAGAACCCAGACCACCAGCACATAGCTGTTGAGTGAGCAAATAGGTCCTGCCAGGGAACCCCATTGTGGTTCGACTTTTTAACAGGCTAATCATTGAAATTAATTGTTATCTTTGACTGGTCTCCTGGGACAAATCATTTCTTTAAGAAATGTTTAAAACTGTTCAAATAAAATATAAAGATTTGAATTTTGCATAAAGATTATCTCTAATAAAACAATTGCTTCAATGCTTAGCTTGAGAGTGTAGGACTAAGAGGCATTGATGGACATTTCTTAATTTGAGAAATCTACCCAAACCCTTTGCACAGTTCTTCCTTTAATAGCTAAAGCTGTTGTTTACATGATCAGGAAAGCATTCCGGATAACAAATTAAGTTTTCTTTAAAATATAAATAGACTAGGACACCTGACCTAACTTCATTTATAATAGCATTAAGTATTTTATTATCCACCCCTAATTATTCCCATTATATACAAGTAAAGCAATAAACTAGAATGTACATTTGCCAAGAAACAGACTTTAAATGAGGAGGTCCCATGAGACAAAAGGGATANTGAGACTGGAACAGTGGTNCAGTTGTCCAGAGCATCCCTCNATACAGNGGATACCCATAATCCCTCATCANTCCATGTGGCCAAGCTTAAGTGATTTTTCAAGTGTCAGATCTTGTTCTCATTTTATCAATCAAAGGCAGCTTGGCTCCTAAGCCTTTCATCCACCAAAAGAATTGGAATTCAAATCAACACATACAAGTGTGATGTACTGGGCTACGCACTCGGGACACAGTGATCAGTGAGATTTGGTATATCTTTTAAAAGTTCTTGGAGCTTGGAGAAAGCATCCTGCAGGTTAACATAAACCAGAAGGCAGCGAAGAGCAACTGATACCACCGGAAGCCACAGCCTCATGCACCACCCCCTACCCACC
>LZPO01066371.1:114965-127172 GCA_001675575.1 Neotoma lepida | reverse complement strand
GCTCTGGAGGACTTGCAGGAGAGACTTTTTCACACAGAATCACTGTGAACTACAGAGCTCCATTCAGCTGTGGGGATCCACACTATTAGGACATATACATACCTCAATTGTTGCAGTAGTAGATGCTGAAGTCTAAGTACACTGTGAAATCAGCCAAGAAACTATTTGTGACTGATAACCAGGGAAAAGAAAAGCAAGGACAGAGGTTGTAAATACAGAGTTTGAGGCTGAACATGCTTCTTCATGCATGCTATTCCTCTTTGCCAAGGGTTTATCGAATTCTACCTCNAAATCCTACCATGCTCTGCTGCTGAGCCCAGGGTAAATACATTGTATCACCCTCTTCTGCATATAAATCACCCTGGCAAGTATTATTTAGAAGTGAGTTCTTTTCTAGTTTTACAGCACCACAAGGAAACATGCCAGGTCTTGAGAAGTCACCGTGATGGCAGGAGTGCTCGCTGGGCATATCCGGTCCCACAACAAGGAACGAAGACTTCTGAAGTCACTGAGCATGTGGGGCTCTTCCTGGGCCACGGTGCACCGGTCTTGGCGCAGATCATAGATGGAGTCTGGCAGATCTTTTTTCCTTTCTTCTACATCCATGTTTTCAAAATGAGGCACCTGCCTAACAGGAAGCAGGCATGAGACTCCCATGGCTGACTGTACTTTGCTTTATCAAAATTCCTCGTTTTCCTTCCTGCTAACTTCAGAGCCTGCCAAATTTAATCCCATCAGTACTAATTAGAGGTGGCAACTACAGCCATTCCCAGCAAGGCCTTCTAGAAGCTGCCATGCCTTTAGGAAGAACAGCCATGCTTTTATGATTTTTTTTTTCATTCCCTGGGCCTCTGTAAGGAGCTAAAACTCAGTATTTGGAGAGCTAAAAAACACCTCTAGTGCCATGTGCTAAAACNGAAGAGGAAGTTTTAAGCATATGTGAATTGAATTCCAGTGAGAAATCTGTGCAAATGTACCAAGCACATTTATTTTTCTTAACCTACTGGANAATTCTATGCACAGTGAAAAACAAAATTGTGAGAGAAACAGTTTTTGAAATGTCTCCTTGACGGTGAATANTTGCTTGCGGCCTCTCCAGTTGGTGCCAGTTTGTGGCCATACAAGGAAATATAAAGTCTGAACTGCCTGTGTGACTTGACTAGGGAAAGGAAGTGAACATTTGGGAAATTCAGGTTGCCTACATGGTATGACGTTGCCCGAGGACTGTGTGATGAGCACGTTGTTTAAAACAAGCANTGGGAAGCATCAGGTGAGAACTGGGTGCAGCCAATACCACCAAGACTGTTCAGTGCTCACATGTCCTAATGGGATGGTGCCAATGGCCTGCCTCGGGGATGGATCCGGCGCTAATCTGAAGTAGAGGGGAGTATCCGGCATGCATATTTGTCCTATAGAATACAATTTGTTTTGAGAGATGGTCTCGNCTAGCCAGAGATGCTACTTACCNGTTAGCCTTGCTAAACCCATATTCTTTTGGCATAAGCTGGGCCCCCACAGAGTAACAGGATTTCAAAATTTATGCCACATTCATGGGATGCTAGAAGAATAGGTACTGATATTCCAATTTTTAAAAGCATGTAAAGGCTGCCAAGAGCTTGTCTATCATCCGGTTCAGTACCTTCAGTTTGCTGCATAAGGATGTTCTTTAGCAGGGGGGAGGGACTGTCAGGCCTCAACTCTGTGTTTTTAATGTCACTCTTTTCCCCCGGGGCCAGGACATTGATGATCCTCACTAAAACCACATGGTCTCTGTGTCCCTGTCTGCTTTGATGGACTGTGTGTCAGTGGTCTGAAAATGTGAGTTTTAAATGTATGTGTGCTACAATAGCTGATGTATCCCCTGCGTGACTGTCATAGAGAAATGATGTCTGAGTGCTGTAAAGGGCACAAGTATGCAGAAGGGAAGGGGAGTAATAATTCCTTTAAATGGTACTATTTTATGCCATTATAACTCAAAAAGCTTCAATTTTAAAAATCTATATTCTCAAGTATTTGAAATACCAGCTCTATACAGAATACCTGTGTCTTCTGGCTGCAAAAATGTGGGGCCCTGTCGTGCCAGCACAAGAGGCGAGCCCTGACTCTGCTACCAATCAGCTGGAGGGAGCCTTTCATTTTACCCAGCTGGAAATGGTAGCCGGGTGTATCCGTTTGCTCTCTATTGCTTTGATAAATACCATGACCAAAAGCCACTTGGAAAGAAGTGGTTTCTTTCATCTTACAATTTGTAGTCCATCATCACGAAGGGACATCGTGAAGCCCATTATACATTGTTTCAGGGTGGCACTATTCATCCAGCCACCTTCCCCTGCCCTTACTTTACTGGGACAAGCTGAGCTCAGNTCCTTTCTTAAGACAGTCAGCCACAGTTAACAGCCATGATTATCAGGAGACTCTGTGGGTTGAGATTCCCAAAGCTAGCTCTGGTGTAAGACGGTGTAAGGCTGAGTTCCTCTGGTCTTCGAACTGACAGTCACACCCTGTACTTGTTGGGTTTTTGTTTCGTTTTTTTGCTTTTGTTTTTGTTTGTTTGTTTGTTTTCGGTCTAGCTTGGCCCCTCTAGTCTTTCAGCATGGCTACATAAAGGCTCTGAAAGCCACTCTGCTGCATGAGAGACCTTTGTCATCTGAGTATTTCTGTGATGTCTGAGCAGACAGTGTTCAGATAGCTCCAGCTCTTTCATGCAGAGCTGGAAGTCTGGGTTCTGTAGAGTTTTACTCACTGGCTCTTTGTGCCTTGGAACCACAGGTGAGCTCACTGGACTGCCAACACACCCTCATGGGCTTAGAGGATGTAGAACATCTCCCCATCCTTCTTCGCATCTTAGTCCAGNCACTTAGTCCAAGTGACCCCACTTCCCTGGTGATCAAAAGTTGGCAGCTTTTTCTGGTGACNAGTTTTATATTCTTTGGGACTCTTGTTCACCTCCATAACAAAGAATGTATAAGGATTAGAGAGTTTGGTTTAGAAGAAACTGGACCCTGTAGTCTGAACAATACTTCTCAAGGCCCATGGCTGTGCGGTACTCAGCCCTAGCAACCTATCCTTACGGGCTTCAACCTTCANATTCAAGGACACAGCATCCCAGTGGAGAAGGAGAGATGGGCTGCTATGCAAACAGAACCTGGAAAATATTTGTGCACTTTGAAAGTCCTCAACAGTGTAAGATGAAACATAATTTTAGATCAGACTAAAGAGACAATATGTCTGCACTGGCCAAAGCCTGTGGGTCCCATGGCCAGGCACATAGCTGGCTGCAGATCTAACAGGTGCTGGAACCATGACTCAGATCTGGTCTGAAGGCTGGCCCACGGTGAATAACATCAAGAGGCCATGCATTCTTTGCTGCATTAGAAGCAGGGAAATCAAAGACCTGAGGCGGCNTTAGGAATGCTAGCCTGGACTTACCCTGTTTGTTGTGCCCGCATACACCCACACACTCTGCTCCCCGATGTGAGCCAGAGGAGGCCAAGGTGAAGACAACGCTGCATACTTCAAGACATCTGTGCTGGCTATTTCTTCCATGGAGCTAGAACCCATCCTTACAATTCAAACTAAATTGACTTAAATGGCAAACCCTCAGGTTTCTGTGACTCTATGAAGCTTGTTGGCATCTGATGCTGGGAGTCTCCTTGACAGTGATCTCACATAGTTGCAGTAGTAGCTTATTGCTACAGTCCTCATACTGGCCACAAGACCTCCAGTTCGATCCCTTCCTCCCCACTACCCATTCCAGTTCCATTTGCATCCTCAGTACAATGTCTCCTGGGAGGGTGACCTGAACCTTCATTTCCACAGGGGAGCGGTACTCAGTGTTCTCACTTATGTGGCACTGAGATTGNTCCTTGTTAAGTTTGACAACTAAATTGACAGTATTGAAAGAGCTTGAGGGCCTTGGGTTCCAATAACACTCATCCCTGCCTTCCTGTTGAATGGTAATGTTAGCATCCTTATCTCTATGACAGACCACCTAACACAAACAATTAAGGAAGAATTATTTATTTTGACTCATGTTTCCAGAGGCATCAGGCATAATCTCCAGCTCCATTAACTCTGGGCCGATAGAAATGCAGAACACCATGATATCAGAACCATGTGGAAGAGGTGGCCCTTCACCAGGTAATATACAGGAATCAGAGAGAGTGTGTTCAGAAGTGACCAGGGCCATATATAGCTTCCAAGGATGCTGTCCATCTGCTAGCCAGTCCCTACATACATCAGTTTCACCACTTCCAAATGGCCTATGCAAAATTTGAATCTGTCAATTGATGAAGTCAAACATCGGATCAGAGCCCTCATGGTCTAATTGTCTCTGGAAATGCCCTGGTAAACACTCTTAGAAGTGCTCTTTACAACGTCATTAGTGTTTCTCAACTCAGTCAAGTTGATGATCCACACTAACCATCAGACCAAGACAGCTGTCCCTCAGTAACATTGATTGACAGCTCTAGCAAGCATTGGACTGCTCACCCATATGATATGGGCAACAGGTAGAAGTCTTGACTTTGATTCAAGGACCCCATTGTCATGTCCCTTTGTGGTAAGCATTCTTCGTTTGAAAAGGACACTCTGCTACTGGAGACCAAAGTTGTGATGAAAGGATGAAGAAACTGAATGTGTGTATCTGATAGCTATGGAGTCATTGGGTCCTGGCTACTTGTTTTCAGCTGTTGGGAAACACCACCAACTTGATCAGAAGGGGGGGGGGGGATGCACTGCATCCTGTAAGCACCACTCCATCCTCTCTACATGTTCACTCCCACCTGGAACCACACCTGAGTCTTAACAAGTTATTTCACTCCTCAAAAAATTCAGTTCTAGGTGAATGTTGAGGGTCCTGTTAACTCGCACATGCCAGTCTGAGCTTGGCAGTGGAGAACAGGCTGTAAAACACTTTTCTTAGACAGAAGAAACATTTGTGGCATGTGGGAATGAGTATTTTGAGAAATGATGCTAGTAGATTGCCTTTACAAATCAAACTTTCCCCCAACCTGGAAACAAGTTAATAATGTGCTTGGAGATCATTTATAACTATATGCTCACTCTGTTCACATACTTGGACTCGGCCTGTTGAATTAACTGACGTTTAAGAAAAACAATGCAATTAATCTTACTAATCTTTGGACTCCCTGATGTACCATGGTCCCTTTGTCTCCTTCCTGATTCTTTCATGCCCTTGACTCTGAACAATGTATGTGTATGAAAGATGTGGTAAAAACCATTTGCTAGAAGCAGTGAGGCATCGAAAGCAACACCACACACACACACACACACACACACACACACACACTGTTGAAAGCAATGTGTGGGCATAGATTGATAATTTCTGGTTGTGGTTTTGTGTGATGTTCTGAGTCAATAGGGTCAGAAAAGCAATTTCTGTCTTTGTAAGTCTCCTGGAAATGATTTAAAACCAAGCTTCCTTACTCTTTTTCCACACCAGTCTCTATCCTGCTCAATAACTAGACAGAACAGCCTTTGTTCATGGGGAGAGATCAAAACTCCTTGGAATAAGGCAAAGTCACTCTTGAGTAAATGACACCAAGGGTTAGCTCTTTCTCTTTATGTGGCATTGTCTCAGTGGCATAGTTCTTCTGTGGTTAAGACATTAAATAATCGAAGAGAGGAAGGAGGGATTATATGAGCAGGGTATCCTACCATAGGGAATGGGCTCCAAAAAGCCAGTTCGTGTACCAGGGATAAATCCTGGTCCCACTGCCAGGGACTCCACAAACATATCAAGCCACACAATTGTCACCCCTATTCAGAGTGCCTAGTTCGGTCCCATGCAGGCTTCTCAGCTGTCAGTCCAGAGTCTGTGAGCTCCCACTAGCTCCAGTCGGCTGTCTCTGTGGGTTTGCCCATCGTGATCTCAGCCTTGATGCAGGGGGGGAGGGGCTTGGTCCTGCCGCAACTTGATAGGCCTTAGCCTCTCTAAGGAGAGGAGGGAGAGGAGGGAAGGGAGAACTGTGATTGGTATGTAAAATGAAAAACAAAAAAGACATTTAGTAAGTTACCTGTTGATGGCATAGGGCCATTATGTCCAGCTACCATGTCTGTTCTCNTTAAGTGTGAAACAGAAGGGTGAAAATGCAGCCTTGTTATCACCTACCCTAGAATCACATTCTATGCTGAGGGCTTAGAACGGTCATGGATGCAGCACATGGGTCACTAGGGTTTGNTGTCCATGAGCCTTGTAATGGATGCTGCANATGGGTCACTAGGGTTTGGTGTCCATGAGCCTTGTACAGGAGGTGCCCATGTTGCTTTGGTCATACATTCTGATCCTGGGTTCACTTTCCCTACCACAGCCACTGAAAAGCCCCTGGAGTGGCCGCAGGAAGGGGTTGATCAATATGAACTAGGGATGTCACTTGTGTACCTGAATATAAGGAGTGTCCTCTCAGTAGGAACCCTTTAGTGAAAATCCCATGGGNTATGGGCGTCCTCACANCCCACATAAGATGCCCACATTTCCCCACCCCGATCTTCTGTCTCCTTTTCTCTAGATTTATTCTTTCCCACTCTTCATNCATCTGGCTGAACAACAAATCACAGCCTCTAAATGAGTGTGCATTTACACCCCAGACCATCTTTCCTTCCAGGAANACAGTCTACACCACCTGGAATTGAGCTTAGTGGTCTTCCCAATACCCATGCCCGAACAAGGACATAAAGTATGGCAGTCCTATTCTCAGTAGCAAATGTATCTAGAGCACCCTTTTGTAAATCACATTTGAAATGTTCTTCCTTGACAAGACTGGTCTTANGGAACTTCTCACAGAGGCTTATCTGTAAAACTGGAGTAAATACATCAGGATACNTGTACACAGAGCAGGAACTCAATCTAGNTATTATTTATTCCTACAGGGCCCAATGTGAGCCTGGTCAGGCCCCTGTATCACCTCTGAATGTGGAGTAATATCGTACACCCAACTAGGTAGCTTCGTAGTTCAAATAATACCCAATACATGGTGGAAAGGTCAAGTTAAGTGGTTAACTGATGTCCAATGATTTGTTTAAGCCAGTCTCCATCACACAAATCAGAGGATAATGGTTGTATTCCAAAATAGGGAATAACTTCGTTCAAACCCTGTNACCATATAGGCTCATACAACAGCATCATGATGCTACCAGGACACTGGAACACCATAACAATCCATGGGAGATCACGGAACTCAAGTCACAATGCCTTCCAGATCAACAAAGAGAGTTTCTACTATTCCCTGCCTGGTGGAACACTAGGATGGGGGNATTCCCTGCCAAGAGCCAGGCTGACTACTCTGTGAGAGGATTGCTCTGGGTCAACTGTTATCCAGAAGAACTAAGCTGATGTAATCCACCATCACATTCCCAGATCCATGTATCTTCTGTGTAGACAAAACTTTCATGTTAAGTGGGCTTGAGAAGTGGACACACACACACACACACACACACACACACACACACTCACAAACACACTCACCCTACTGAATCTCCCAAGTCTTTAATGCCCATGCTCTGCCTGCCAATGTCTTTGGTCTGAAGTTTCAGAGGGAATGGGTCAGGTCAGTGAACTCTCCTGGACCCTCNTTGCTATCCCAGCCTTCACTGACCCAGGCAGGCCATTAATGTGGTGACTGAGGAGCGCCTACTCCACCTCCATATTTGGAAAATAACAGATAGGTCAAAGCTGCATAACAGACCAGCTTTCAGCTTAAGNCTCACACTGGAAGATTTGTTCTATCTAACCAGAGACCTTAAACCTACTTCAGGGCTTCACAGCTAGTGGGGGTAACTGTTGAGAGCAGACAAGGGCCTCTGGCTTGGAGCCCTCTCCTTCTTGGCACACTAGGCTTCTGTGGTGAAACACCATAACCTGGGTAGTTTGTACGATTATTTCTCAAGGCTCTGGGCCCTATCAGTCCAGGGTTAAGGTGTCAGTGTGGGGCTTGCAGACACTGTTGAGATCCTTCTCCTCACAGTCTCTTGTGATAGGAAGAGAGTGGGAATAAACTCACGTCTATTTTTATCAGGACACTAGTCCCCCTTCTGAAAGCTCTGCTGTTAATCACCTCAAAGGTCTCACCTTGAATACCACCATCTTGGAAATTAGAAGCTCAACAGGCCAATTTGGTGATGATGGATACACCCATCCAGATCAAAGCCTGTGTTCTTCTTTTGCTTCTCAGGAGGAAGGGCTCAGAGACAAGCTGCTGGGGCCAGTTCGGGGGCTGACAAGGCTGGTAAGTATCATGCTGCACTCCAAAGACAGAGGATCTTACACACAACCAGCTACTGACTGTGCTCCTGGCCCAGCTTATTCCTGCCTTTCTTTTGCTTGTTATGAAAGTTCACTCCTGGGAAACTTCTGGCTCTGGATGAAGACAGATTTCTGGTGGTCTTCTGCTATCAGACAAAGGGATGGAATTTGTGTGATTGAAAGAAGACCCTGATTCCATTCCCACAATTGCAATGCCATGGGTAGATGACTGTGATGGCTGGTGTGTCAAGCAATTGGAAAGGTTCATGAATTTACACAGTGGCNATGGTTGCACAGCATTCTGAGTGCACTGGAAGTTACTGAATTGTACAAATGCTACAATTGAGGAATTTAGAATATGTAAATTTCAACTCTCTCTTTTTTAAGCCACTTGGACAGTTCCTAAAAGGGCCTTTGTTTGACAGGAAGTCTGCCTTTGTTATCTGCATAATGACAAGCCTTATTCAAAAGGAAATCCCGTGTTCCCTCTGACCACAGCATCTCCAGATCACATAGGAAAGAATACGATACAAATCCCTTCAGAACGGACAATCTGAGATGGGCCTGGTGCTGCACACACATTGTCTTCCAGGACTTGGGGAGGCTTAGACAGAAGGACTGAAAGTTTGTGGCCAACTTGGAAAACTCTTGAAAACATTTGCTCTGACATTGATAAGTCAAAAGCTGACTCCTGCAACTGCCGGCCAAGGGCCACTTCTGTTTGATAAATCAGTTGATTCACAGTGGAGGGGGCTGGGAATGTAATAAACCCTTCCATGCATGAGACACCTCTGGTGGGATCATCTGCCTGTCTATGTATGCACCAGCCTGGATACAGAAACGCCAGCCTTAGAGAAAGGAAAACTCTAATTTGGGGGTTGGCACTGAGGACCATGAGTTAGCTAACTGCATCCAGGGGATTGCTGAAGATGAAAGGGAAGCTCTGTAGTTTTGTAGAAAGAAATAATACTATATGACACTGTTCTGTGTGTGTGTGTGTGTGTGTGTGTGTGTGTGTACAAATAACAGACCAAAGTAACCATACCACCAAAGTCCAACCAGGTGAACCAATGAGTTTGATTGGGGTTACTTTCAGGAGTATGGGTGAGGGGTTACTAATGACTCAGAGACAGTTGCATCAGCAAAGCCCACCCCAGCAAAAAGCTGGTAACCTGGCGCACACTGCATAGCCTTGCGGGTAGCTCAAGGGATTGGAGATAGTCCTTTTCAAGTAGTTCAGTTGGTCTGAGCCTTTTCCAGTTAACCCAAATTCTCTGAGCGTGCCCCTGAGCTGGCCTTATAGCACATATCTGAGCTCTGGGAGAGAAGGGCCTAGTGAGCCTTGTCAGTTTCAGGAACATCCTGGAGCTATTCTGAGTTGTTTACTTCCTGAGCTTAATGAGCTTTCTTATAAGATGGAATGTTTCACTTTGCCTAAGAACACCCGGTTGTTTCACCTCTCAGTAAACATCCTGTGTCTTAATGAGCTCCCCTGGAAGACGGAAGGTTTTAATCTGGATAGAATTGCTGTACAACAAACACGCATGTAGATGCAAAGGGCTACTTTTTCTGCAACCAAAACTTTACACCAAGGAAGAAACAAATGGTCTATGCTCGAGGAGCTTTTCTGCCCTCAGATTAATCTACTTGAGCATCTGAAAGAGGCCGGCGAGTCCAGGAGCAGTGAGCAAGCTTGCAAAAAAGCCTGGTATCCAGAGTTCTTCAAAAGGGTTTGTAATTATTCACACCCACTCGAGTTCAGCCCTAGGAGAACAGGAGGGACAATTCATGGTTTGAACCTGGTTACATTGCTACATTGATTGAAGCATCAACATTGCTACACTGATTGAAGCATCGGGGCCCCTGGTGCTTCATCTTCAGCGGAAGCAGAGCCAGCAGCCNGACACAGCTGGCCCAGGCAGGGACTAGAAGGATCCTTGCATTGGTCTGGCCTCATTGTTCAAATCCTGAGCTTTGTTTCACCCAGTACTCCCATAGTACTGACATGTGTGTCCAGGTGTGGCTTCCATGATCCGTGATGAAACAAACTCTCAACATGGACGGTCTTCAAAAATTACCTGAAGAGTTAAGATGTAGACTAAGCATTAAAAAGACGGAAAGATGGGAACACAGCAGGAGGGCCAGGCCCCCACAGTCATCTTCTCAGGGTCCTCGAATACACTCTGGTAAAACCTCAGGACACATAAGACGGGAAGTCCTAAAATTTTACAAGGAATTTGTGTTTGAATTTAATCTCTTAGATTGGGTCAATGTCCTAGCATTTTGGATTTATAAATTACATTCATATGAAGACCAAATATCTACCTTTTTGCCTTTAAAATGTCACTAGCAAGATGGGCATGTTGGCACATGGCTTAATTCCAGTATTTGGCACAACGGGGCCTCCCTCCNNGAACCCAAATCAGGCACAAACCACACCCAAACACCTGTTTTCACAGAGAGATCCTTTATTAAGTGGGGAAGAAAAGTTAAAGTGGCTGCTTCCTGACTCAGGCAGAAAAACAGCAGCAAATGACCTTGCAGGTGTGATTTTTAAGAGGAGAAGAAGGGGAGGTCTGTGTTAGCATGGGCTAGGATGCGGTGGTAATGGAGATAGGGGANGAGGGGAAGGGGAAGGGGACAAGGAAAAGGGGAAAGGAGTATTTGTCCCAGAGGGACAAAGGACTGCCTCTGGATAGAGAGGAGTCAGAAATGGCACATAGGCAAATGGCGCTTTATAAAGGGGGAAATCCTGTGTTAGGAAGAGGTGTTTAATTTTAATTTGGCATGTTAATTAAGTAAACCAAAGGGGGCTTTTGATAGCTGGACTTTGGNAGTAGTCAGCCTGAGGAGGAGGAAGCGGCCAAATAAGGGAATAGACATTGGTGGCTAGCTTTAGGAATGTAATCTCATGATTTCTAACAAGGCAAAGGGAACTGGGGAGAAGACCAAGCCTGCCAGAGCCACATGTTCCAGTGGGCTAGTGTCCCTTCAGCTGGTGCAGGAGAATTGTGGATTTCATGACAGTTTGCTTGGCAGACTTTCTATCAACAACGAAATTTAATAAACTGATCATTTCTGTTTTCTTATGCCACAGCAATGCTTTCTGAAATATCTGCAGATACGTTACTCTAAAAAGAAAGAAAATGAATTTGATGTGTATATGCATCAGAAAATAGCATACCAGTATACAAACAAGAATACACATCAGAGACTTTTACCAAGAAGAGCACGCATGTGTAGTGTGTGTGCACACACATGCAGAGAATCCTCTTACATTTCCTCCGTGCACGTCACCCACAGAGGATCCCCTACATGTACATCTTACAAGTCTGAGGCACACCCTCTTTCTCTGTTCTGAACATTAGTTTGTCAACTAATTTTCCATCTTTCATNACCTGTTTATATTTCAAAAGTTTGGATATTGATTTTAGGCTTTATGTAATATTTTGAGAGAGCAGATGAGCCTGAACTGAGTATCTNCATAGAGAAGGTCTAGAAAACACGGCCATCTTCTGCATTTTTAATACAAGAATTCAGTGCTATTAAAGGGCCCACTTGGGACCATATATATTATACACTATAAAATATTGTTTCTATTCCCCACTTACTTGTCACATGATTGCTTCATCCTCTGAGCAGTGAAGTATACACTCTCTGTACCACTGCTTTGCATNTAAGATCATTAAAGTCCATAAGGGATAGACATAGTGCATCCTCAAATCATGGGGTTATATAAAGGAAGACTAACAATGCCCCCAACCTCCAATTTTTTGTCTCCTATGAAAAGCTTGTGCAAACCTTGGGTTCAATCTCCAGCCACACTCCACCCCAAATATCAACAGAAAGTTCTTTGCTAACCCTGGTAGTGAAAGAAAGTCACTGCTAGCAAAAGTTACAGCAAGGGACTCTAAAGCAAGAAACAAAACAGTAAGTACATATAA
>LZPO01066371.1:101040-114005 GCA_001675575.1 Neotoma lepida | reverse complement strand
AAAAACAGATTTTTGAACTCGTCTTGTTGTACCCATAGTCCCCCAAAGACCATCAAGAGACCAAATCTGATGCAAAAGCAAAGAGTCTTTTTATTGTGAGTTAACTTGGGACTCTTTGTCTGTCTGATTCAGCAGAAGAGCAGGAGAGACCTCAAGTAGCAAAGGGGCAGGGTATTTATAGGGAGTAAAGCAAGTGGCGGGCGGTGGGTCTTCGGGGGTCTACAGACTTATATAGGAACAGAGTCAGGTTTGGTTTATGCGAGTGGCAATCATGTTAGTAACTTTTAATTGGCTAGGGTTAGTTGGGGGTTACAGTTAACCATTTTTGGGCAGGCCAGGACAAGTCCCAGGCTTTGTACTTGAGCTGCCATGGAGGCTGGCTGGCCTAGCCCATACTGACTGTGGGGGCTGGCTCAGTGGCCCAGGCTTCGTTTGTCCAATCTCCCTGTCCCTGATGGCAGGGGCATCAGTGATTAATTATCTTTTGTTCATGGCCCTCTTGGAAACTGCTTGCTCAGTCTCAGGAAACTGAAATTGAGGCCTGTTCTCTGAGAGAAGACTGAGCAGCCTGTTATGGCATCTGCTTGGTCCTTTCATTCTATAACTTAACTGATGGCTTTAAATATTGCGCTTCCTTTAGTAATCNGTTTCAAGATACTTAAGTATTACATTTTTGCATCATTTTCTTTACAGATAGTGTACACAGGATTTTTTTTCAAAGTCATGCTTTGTCTTTTGTTTGTTTGTTTTGTTTTTTAAGACAGGGTTTCTCTTTGTAACTCACAGAGATCCTCCTGCCTCTGCCTGCGTCCTGAGATTAAAGGCCTGTGCNACCACGCCTGACTACATTGTGCTTCCTTAAAGTATAAAAACGCAGCAAGTGGTTTGTAAAAAGGTCAACTTGCAAAGCTGTGAAATCATCTTATAGTAGTATTTGTATTTTCCAAAATAAAAAAAAATGCTTTGCTGACAAAAGTTAGATTTTTGTACATCAGGAACAGTGGATGAGCATATGAATGACAATGGANAAGAGAAATGAAAGCAGACGTAATTTGTAATATATGATGTGCAATCCTAGTATTAGTTGGTAATGAAAGTGCTTACACCTTCTGGTNATGGTAGCTCCAGTGAAGTTCCAATAGCACTAATTTCTACATTATATCTTTTTATTGTTGTTGTTTGCTAGAAAGATCATCACTCCATCACCTCTTCTGAAGGGTTCTCTGAGCCCCAAGGGGACAGGTTTGATGGAGACATCCCATTTAGGGCTGAGTGTTCCAAGGTCTCTCACTCTCTGCATGGTGTCTGGCTGTGGATCTCTGTATTTGTTCCCATCTGCTACAGGAGGAAGCCTCTCCAATGACAGCTGGGCAAATCACTGATCCTTCTCCTTTGGTAGCATACAGAATATCTTGGTACCTTCCAGTACCAAGAACACTAGCCCGTAGGGGTGAAGGCTCTAGGTAGGCACCAGCTCAACTTCTCTGCATTCAATGAGCCAATGGCTGACTTTTATATGAGACATAAAGGAACTTTCATCCCTGTGGCCAGGAAAACAAAAGCTGAGAGCACAGCACAAACACTCAGACAAAAATTTTAACTGGGGGACAGTCCCAGTTGCAGGAAATCAAAACCATCCACTGATGGAGGAAAGTCCTTTGATCAGGTTGGTGGAGGTGTCTGGGGTCTGTTAGTCATGAGNATGGCATTTTAAAGAAATCTCTTCCTTGTAGTAGTTTAAGATTTCCCAAGGAGCCAGAGGGTGATGGCACATGCCTTTAATCCCAGCACTCGCTCTGTGAGTTCAAGGCCAGCCTGGCCTACGAAGTGATTTCCAGGTCAGCCAGGGCTACATAGTGAAACCCTGTCTTNAAAAACAAACAAAACAAAACAAAGATTTCCCAAAGAAAGATAAAGAGAGGTGACCAGTTTGACCTTGGAGACAANCCAAAGACAGAGGTTCTCAATTTGTGGGTCTTGACCCCTTTGTGGTTTGAATGACTATTTCATAAGAATTGCCCAAGACCATCTGAAAACACAGTTATTTACATTACAATTCATAACAGTGACAAAGTTACAATTATGAAGTAACAAAAAATATGTTTTATGGTTGGGGGGGTCACCACAACTTGAGGAACTGTATTAAAAGGTCGCAGNGTTAGGAAGGTTGAGAACTACTGCCCAAGGTGTTGTGTGTGACCCACATGTTGAGAACCAATGGTCTAGAGATACCCGCTGGTCAGCTTCCAGCATGAAGTACCTTCATCCTTGCTCTTATCCTAAGAGTACGATTCATGAAGTTCTTGGCATGTGGGTGGTGGTGAGAGAGAGAGAGAGAGAGAGAGAGAGAGAGAGAGAGAGAGAGAGAGAGAGAGAGAGAGAGAGAGCGAGCAGTGGCCTTTAAAAGGATATATCTTGCCGATGCTCAGGTGCCAAGAGGAGATGTCCCAGCATCTCTCCTCCCCATCACTCCTGCATGCACATTTGGCCTCCTCTCCCCTGCCCCTTATTTGTTTCTTTAAAATGTCTACCCAGTTCTATTTTGCAAACTTTCCTATTTTACTTTACTATTAAATATGCCCAGACATCTCCCACCTCTTTTGATAACTATTATCCAAAATTCCTCAATTTGTATTTTAGAAATTCCAATAGACTATGCCTGTATATCACCCATCATCTCTATTTTTTTGATGAATAAATTCCACTGAGTAATAATTTCTTATTATTTAGGATTGTCTTATCCACAGTGAGAATTGAGATTATGGGATTTAATTCTATCTCTTTCTGAGAATCATAGCTTGCACTAATCAGTAATTGAGAGTAGAAGATGGTCCCTTATTTTCAATAGTCTGAGGTTGCAAGCTTACAATAGTATGAAAAGTGAAAGCCCCAAAACCAGTATTCCAGATTTTGATGCAGATGTATTCTTGGACTATGGCTATGCAGACTGAACTTCTCTCTNGATTCTGGGCAAGAGCAGCCAGCCACAGTGGCCAGTCAGCCCAGCCTCTCATGGGGACACAGGCAGCTCTGTGTGTGCTAAACTAGGATGACAGGAGGCTCGGGCACATTCTGTGTGTTTTCGCATATGAAGTACAGGAAACAGCGCACATGCTTATTAAAAGCTGTTTTTCATTTGTTCCCATCCACTCAACAGTGTGATGCTTCCTTCTGACAGTGGCAGAGTGAACTGCCTCAGGCCGGTTTCCTCANTGTGGATAACTAGAGATGCCAGACAAAAATGAAATATATATTAAGTAAAGCGCTCCAAGAAATGTGAAGCCCAGGAGAGTGCCCACCATTTGATCTTATTGCTTCAGATGTTTGCCAAGGAGACCACAGCTCCTGAGAAGCANGGGCCAGCGTGCACAGTNGCAGCTGAGAAGCACATACGGCTCCACAGGAGCCTAGACAACAGGAAGGAAGCAAACTAAGCCATTGTCTTTCATCAAAAATCTAGACAATGGCCATGTCTCCAGTGCAGACCTCAGAAGGGCTGCAACTCAGCAGGCCCAGCAACAGATGTTCCCTACCANGGAGGCAAGCTGTCATCACCTCAGTCTCTCACTACACCAGGTGATCCGCTCGTGTCTGTAAAAGCAAACAAGAACTCTTCTTTGGAGGAAGATGCTACCACACAGACTCTCAAACTAACTCCTATTACAAACAGAGGATGGATGGGATTTGTGTTTTTAAAAAGAATGATAAAGAACGCACAAAGTCCTAGTAACTGAACACGAAGAGAAATAGACATTGGGGGCTTCTCAAGAGNCCCAGAGGAATGGCATCTANTCACGAGGAATTGCAGCACAATTGAACACNGACTTCTCCTCAGGAGTATGGAAGCTAGAGAACAGGAAAATGAGTCCTGCTGACCATTATGGTTTAGATCTGAAATGTCTCCCAAATTCGACTTGCTGAAGTCTTGGTTGCCAGTTTAGGGGCTCTAGGGATATGATTGGATCATGACAGCTATGACCTCATCAATGGGTCATTGATGAGGTCATAGCCCAGAGGGCTCATTAGGAAGTGGGATTGGTTGGAGAAAGCAGTTTACTGGAGACATGCCTTTGGCAAGTTGTATATATTCTCTTTCTGGTTGCTTACTGACTTTCTGCGTCCCGGCCGGCAGGAGGTGAGCAACTTTATTCAGCCTCAGCCTTTGGTCATAATGTTCCACCCTACCACAGGCTGAAACCACTGAAACCTCTGCAACTGTCACCCAGAATAAAACTTTCTTTGTTTCTCTCAGGTATTTTGGTCCGGTGGCAAGAAGATACCTGATACAGTGATNTGNATAAATCTTAGAAAATCACAATTTGACGAAACAGATTCTAGAAGAAATGTGTAGTATGAATAATTGTTGATGAAAAGGAAAACTACTCAAGAGATGGTGAGGGCTCCCACACCTGGTCCACAGCAGTCTGTAAACTTCTNTCTTCCTCAAGATCAAACAAAATCAAAAGAAGGAAAGGTACAAGACANCAAACTTAAGTTTTCACCGAACTACTANACACAAATTACTCCAAGATGCTGAAATATTTCAGAATAATGTCAAACATCGATGCCACATGAAAGANAAAAAACTAGAGAACCATGATCAAATGGGAAAGAACCTGAAAGAGAGACATATCACCAGCTCAGGAAAAGATGANAAAATGCAAAATGTGTTTCCCCTGAATTCATACTGTGTTCATACCATCACAANTCCAAAACATCCTGANAGTGCCTTAGGATAAAATTCTAAAAATCATTCTTAGCTTATCTGAAATACAAATCTACTTGTGAATTCCTTCNNNTTTTNNAAAAATAATTAATGCAATTAAAAAATTAATATACTACTCCCCNCACACNCACTCTGCATGGAAGAAGAAANATCTTTCACCTAACTGCTGTCCCTGGGACAGCACCTCAGCCATGATATGTCATTGCTCAATCTTTGATCAATGGNTGACCCTTGGTGCCACGTCCCCAAGAGTGAGCCTGATTTGTTCTGAAGAGCTTTGAGCTGGTCTCTTGAACAAAGGCCATCTTGTCCTCTCTATTTATTGAANAGCACAGCAACTATGGCATGAAAAAGGAATGAGGAAATTTTGTCTTAATCATTTTTTTACAAATTCATAATGGAGAATTTGTTTCTCTGATACTTATTGACTCAGAACATTATACAAGGACACAGCCAGATATTATCAGTCTATGCCCACACATTGCTTTCAACATTGGAGGGAGGGGTTCAACACCTCACTGCCTCCCCCAAATGGTCATAGTTCTAGTCTCTACATTTTTTGCACAAATACAACGCTTTGAGCCTGGCATCAATGGATCTTGAAGGAGAAATAGAGAACGTCATNTGTCAGGGTGTCCAATGTATAGTAAGATTGAATACTTTGTTTTTCTTAAAGGTCAGTTAATTCTGAAGAGGTTGAGTGCACTGTAAGTAAGCAGAATAATGATAAAGATCTCCAAGCACATGACTGACTTGTTTGTGGGTTGGGTGAAAGTTTGATACGTAATGGCAAGCTACAAACAGCATTCCTTAGAAAAGTCATTCACAGTTTCTTTTCCAGAAGCCATTGACCTGGGTTTGCATACCTCTTCCTTTACACTGAGGAGTTGCACCAATGTGCCTAAGTTCTAAACCAGAAAAGCATGTATGTCTTTCAGAATAAGTTGAGCCACCATATTAAGAAAACAGGCATTCAACCAGTGTTCCTGAAGAGGTTTCTCTGTCTCATGTACCATGCTAAGAGTCTGGGGACAGAGACAAAGTACTGTCTATGTCCTTCATTAGCAAACTGAAAGGAAGAGAAAATCCGACAAACACAGGGGAAATGTCGGTGTTGGGGGTAAGGGAATCAGGGCCTGAAGAGTATTGCAAGTTAGTCCAGAAAAGAATTCTTTTCTCTTTTCAAATGAGGGGCAGTCTTCCTCAGCATATGCCAGCCTTAGGGTCTGAATCCTCCTTGCCCAGTGTGGGCTGATGCCAGGCAGGTCTCTCCCCACTGCAAAAGACCTTGTCAGTTCAGCTGCTTCAGCTAACAGACCTCAAGCAAGCCCTGGGAATCAACTTTCCTTGGATTAAGCATTTCTTTTTATTTTACTATAGCTAAAACCATCCTTTGAACCTGATTCCTTCTTNGGATTTATCTAATCAGGAACCCTTTGCTATCTTGACACATTCCATAGATTTATTTGCAATTTCAAAAAAAAATGGTTATCCTAGAATTTTTATCAGTTGAGGTCAGAACATTGCCAAGAACAAGAAGAAAGAGTCCTTAAGAAGTCAGAGAATGGGTAGCCCTTCCCATGGTGCCTCAGCTGCTCAGAGAATAGGGAGACTTGTGTAAAAATAATAATAATAACTGGGGTTAGACATGCTGTCTTAGTTAGGGTTATTATTGCTGTGAAGAGACACCATGACCACAGCAACTCTTATAAAGAAAATATTTAACTGGGGTGGCTTGCTTAGTTTCAGAGGTTCAGTCCATTAACATCATGACAGAGAGCATGGCAACGTGCAGGCAAACGTGGTACTGGAGCTGAGAGTGCTACATCTTGACCAGACAGCGGCAACTGACAGTCACACTGAGGGAAGCCTGAGCAAAAGAGACCTTAAGCCCACCCCCACAGTGACACACTTCCTCCAACAAGGCCACACCTCCTAATAGTATCACTCCCTTTGGTGGGCCATTTTCTTTCAAACCACCACACAGGCCATTAGCAGGTGTCACTGCATGAGGCCAAGTCAGAAAATTTCAGACTGAAAAATTAATGAGTTCCTTCTGTGAAGCCATCCACTGAAGAAGGGTTAGCTCCAGGTGTGCTCTTACTTACCTCAGCGCTGAGAAAAGGATGTTGCAGATCCACAGATCTTAGGGACTTTCCTGGGAGATTTTGTTCCTCTTCCCTCTACCAGGGAAGGATCTGATTAGTCACCTCCTGAGGAAGAGCAAAGGTTTGCAGGGCTAAGATCTGTGAAGTTGCAAATATTTCACATTCAATTACATAAGACAAGTACATATAAAAAGGAAAAACAAGAAATGGTTTCTGTAACAATTTTCATGCATATCTTTCCTAAATGTTCTTTTTTTTAAAATAAGAAAATTGGACTTAAAAGAGGGGAGGAACTGTATAATTTGACCATCATCCGACCACTCTATGCCCCACATCAAAGCTGAGATGTGGGCAAATANTGTTTCCTGGGATAAATGCTTAAACCTCATTGGTTACCGTGTAGGTGCGAAGTCTCGTGGTTCTCAGCCTCTCTGTTTTCATGCTTTGCTTCTTAATGTTCCCTGATCTCCCAGAGACTACCAGCCAGTGTGAACAGTAGTGCAAATTCATCTTGACTCAACTTAGAATTAAAGACTTTTTCCAAGGCAAATTAATAACCACAATGTCCTCAGGCACGTTCCAGCCTGCGCCTGCAGGCTGCATGTACCCAGGATAGCTGTGAATGTGGCCAAATACCAAACCATCAACTTACTGAGATTGAGAACATTATGAGATTTTTGTATTTTTTGTTTTAAATTTTGGCTCTGGATTGAATGCTTCTTGAGCACAAATTTAGTAGATGATGAGATACAATGTCAAAGGTCAGACTGGCTTGCAAGCTAACATTTCAGAAACATAAGGACGAGGTCATATGAGAGACCATTTCTGCATCCAGAGGACATGGCACATCTGCTGTCCAGCTGGACATAATGGAGNGGGGGAGCGCTCAGTACTTCAACCAGATGCCCAGGATTTTCCCAGAACAGATGTGGGATCATTAGTTCCACCTGCTTCTTGGCTTCCNGAACACAGGGGTCCAAAGCATCTTCCTTTAGTCAAAAACAGCCTCGATGGGGGGTGGGGCATGGAAACGCACAAACCCAGTGGGCACTTTCATCTTCAGTCTATGAGATGTTATCTGTAGTTGGTAATTCATAGATGTCTTAACTGCAGCCATATTCCTCCTCAAAAAATGTTGAAAATTCCAAAGATATTTGTATTTAGAATGCATCTGTGAGTATCTACCTTATTATGAATTAAAATGTAGAAATTTTAAATCATGTACTATTAAGATTAAAAGTTATAAGCCTGCTATATTGATACATTGAAATATAATCATACAGCCCCAAACTCTATANATCTCAGTGGGCTTCTATACAAGTTCTCCTGAGAGTGGCTGCCTTGATCTAGCTGTGGGATGTCTTTGTGAGTTCATCACAATAAAAATAAATAAATAAAATGTTTATTTGCATAAACTCTTTCACTTAATAAAATAAATATCTTACAAACATAAGCAATTTTCTTTCAAAAAGAATGTATCGAGAATATAATAGTCTAATACTTAGTGAATCTCTTCAATGGCTGGATTCCCATATCTGCTTTGATAGATATTTTTTCAATATTATCTTTGTTAGAACTTCATACATGAGCACCGCATCTACATCATTTAATTATTGTGTCACACACACACACACACACACACACACACACACACACACACACCCTACTTAGTTCATTAAGCACTTCTCACGCTTGCATGTATCTACATGTGTCCAGGGCTGAGTACTTGGGATGGGATAACCTCTTTGGGAGCTGATCCCTGGAGGAAACTGATCCTCCATCTCAACAGTCATTGACCACCTGTGGTTCTTTATCTAGGGATAAGACCTTGTGAGGTTTCCACAAATCCATGTTGGCATGTCAGCTGGTGGTGTTATGCCAGTCTTGTTCAGGCCGCCATAGTGTTGAGATTTCATAGATAACATTTATTTCCCTGGTGTGTCTACAGGGCACTGTCTAGAACCAGGCATCCTGGTCTCTGGCTCTGAAAATGTTTTTGTCCCTTCTCCATGATCTTTCTTGAGCCTTAGGAGCAGGGGTGGAGTTGCAGACTGGGATTGGGCACCCCACTGACATTCACCCCACTGACACTTACTTCCTGCATTTTGACCAAGTTTGGATTCCTGCACTTGTCTCCATCTGTTGCCAAAAAAATTTATTAGGTTAGGGGTAAGGGTAGGCTTACCTGTGGGTATAAGGATAAGTGTTTAGGGGTAAGGGTACGCTCACCTGTGGATATAAGGATAAGTGTTTAAAATACAGTCATAAATTACAGAATTTTAAGAAAATGGCAGTAGCTAAGTTTCCTTCTAGGGTCTATGACCTCTATGGCCATGGAGAATTGGTTATATTTACAATATTTTGATTAAAGCTGATGAACTTAGTGCAAGCCTGCAGGCTTTACAATATATGTTATTAGACAATGGAATAATATTTTCCATATTATGTGGATTTTCTTTGATAGTGACTAATGACTTTCATATTCCATGACATGAAAATTCCTTGTATTGGCAGACTCTTCGCCCACACAAGATGCTGTAACATTAGGCGTTGGTTGTGTGGAAAATGCTGCTTCACTGAGTTACTCAGGTCTCCCAAGTCACCACTGATCTCACCAGAAAAATCTGCAAGGACTGGAGAGCCATTCAAGTTTTCCAAATTTCCCATTTTTATTTAAGACTTTGGATATTGTTGTTGGCACCAATTATAACTACTTGTTTTCCTTGAAGTGACAGGCTTTGCTTATTTTTGAGAAAATCTCTGCCAGATAGTTTTAGGTAGCCATGGTTTGTCTACTTCAAATAAAAATGGTGTTGAATACAGAAAATTTGACAGATCAGTCATCTAGTGGCTCTTCCCGAGGACATCCGGCCATAGAGTGCTGATGCTGGGATTGGTACAAATGTATCAGTAGTTTTGCCTACCACCATTGTTTAAATATGGTGTGTCCCTGGTGAAATTGATGTTGAAGCTTGGTGCCCAATGTAGCAACATCCAGAGGTGGTGGTATCTTTACAATCATGGGTCATGCAGGCTCTGCTATTCCAAAGAAGTGAGTGTAGTTCTCCTAAGATCAAGCCAATATGGCAACCGTAGTTTGTTGTAAAAGAAGCTAAGCTTCTTTAACTTCTGCTGGCTTCGTCTATGGTCATGTGACCTCATTCACATATCACCCTTCTTTTTTCCTGCTGTTCACAGACCATGCATGACTCTCACCAGAAGCAGAGCATACACTGGCTCCTTGCTTTGGGATTTCAAAACCCTCAGCCAAAAGAAAGCTNTTTACTTTATAAACTCTGCAGTCTCAGGTACTCTGTTACAGCAACGTAAAATAATCTAGAAGAGCTGCTGTTACTTTTGCAAAAAGACAAATAATGACATTACTGTGAAAGTACTTTTCGTCCCTCAGACTTGCTGAAAGGTACCCATAGATTCTACTTAATAAACAACCAGCCCACCATGCTGGGGAGAGAGCCAGACGCCAGAAAAGTAGAATTCAATTCTACAGTTCTTTCCACTTTGCTCTTTGGGAGAGCCTTTGTGCACAACAGGTGTCATAAGAATGAAATTCTATTTGGCAGTTAGGGCTAAAAGTATGTTCCTTTAGCACCTATTTGGTTTGTATTGAATAAAACTTCGTTTGGTGTGCTTATGGTCAAAAGAAAGCTTGTCCCCACCTCACCAACTCACCAATATTAAATATTCCTGGAGAAGCACAAGTATAGGATAAGATAGAGCCCAGGCCCATTCAGCACTGCCCACTGTTAACCTGTCAGAATAAAAAAAACAAGGGAAGAAAATAACACAAGGCAGTGCTTCCTGTAAAATGCTACAGCCCTTTAAGGAAAGGAGTTACCTGTTCACTTGAGTTTTTAGAACCTGCTTGGCACCTAACACTTGTACTGGGAATGAGGGATTTGGGAAAATGAGATAAGAGCCNTAGATCACAGATTGTGCCTTCTGGGGTGAGGAACCCATACCAAGACAGCATATAGATATGTCTTGGAATGACAGGCCGTGGTGGTTTGAATGAGAATGGGCCACATAGGCTCTTACATTTGAAATCTTGGCCCCCAGTTGGTGGAACTGTTTGGTAAGGATTAGGAGGTGTGGCTTTNTTGGAGGAGGTGTGTCACTAGTGGTGGACTTTGAGGTTTCAAAAGACTCCTGCCATTCCCAGTATGCTTTTGGCCTCCTGTTTGTGGTTCATGTGAGCTTTCAGCTGTTCCTGTTACCATGCCTTTACTCTGTCATCATGGACTCGAACCCTCAAGAACCATAAGTCCAATTAAACTTTTTCTTTTATAAGTTGCCTTGGCCATGGTGCTGTATTAGAACAAGAGAAGAGTAACTACTACGTGGTTGCACACAGTAAAGAAAACTAAGGCAGGGCAGGGCAGATGGAGATGGATTGCAGGAGAATCGTGTTTCAGGCACTGCACTCACATGTTAAAAGTGGAGCCAGGGATACCTTAAAAAGAGATACAATTTGAATTGGCCCNGAAAGAAATGACTGTCAGGTTCTATGATACTTGAGACAGCAAGTTTCCAAAAAGGAAAATATAATGGAGAAATGTGAGTGCCTGGACAGCGCCTGTCCTATCCACATCAACAGAAGCCCTGGACAGATGTGCTGAATAGATGAGTAGATAAAGCATGGCTGAGTGAGAGATTCCAGAAAACAGCACAAGGGCCACTAGTGTCGACTATGAAGGGCTTAAGTTAAAAAGCAGATTCAGACTAACTCAGCTTAGTGAATGAACCTGAGGGCCAGTAGAAGCTGTCCTCCACATCTGCTTCCAGTTGCTCACAAGCTCCATTACAGAAGTTTACGCGTCCTGAGACCTGGCCTCATCAGATGCNGGGTCACACAGAGCCATGTGCCACTTAGAGCAAGTACTGCTGGCTCTAGCTTGTGGAATTCTGCCTTCCTCTGTATACTTTCTGCAGAGCCGTGTAGACATTTTTAATGTAGTCATGTGTACTAACATTTACTCTTTATGCCATCTTGGTTTGAGTGTCATTCAAAGGGAGTTTACAGATCTTAGTGTTCTGTAGAAATTCTCCCATACTGATAGTCAGTTCACATTTAAGTTCTAAGTCGAGGGCTTAAGAGCTAGCTCTGTGCTTATGAGCATATGTGTTGGGTCTTGCAGAGGACCCAGTTCCACTTCCCAGCACCCACATGCCTGCTCCCAATCATCTGTTGCTCCAGTTTCAGGGGACCTTACACCCTCTTCTGACGTCAGGGGGCTCCTGCTCATGCACGTGGTNCATGTATCTACCCAGGCACACACAGACACATAAAACACTTTTTAAAAGTTTTAATACATCTGGGGTAGATTTATTGTCTAAAAGAGAGTTCTGGTGTTTTTTCATTGGTCTCTTCCATTTGCTAAATAGCCATTCCTTTCCAACAGCTATGACATTATCAAAAATTAAGTTCCCTTGAGCATTTGGGACTAATTCAGGACTTTCTATACTATTCTAATAATGTCTTTATTCTTTTGCCAGCACCAAGCTATTTTAATAATTTAAAGCTAAAAATTTAATCTTTGTCATCCAGTGTTAGGATTTAGACTGATGATTTAATCAATATCAATTATACACGTTTTCTTGCCCTGGCCCCCTTCCCTGGTCTGATGAAGACAAAGGCAGGGAATGTTGTTCTGGTACACACGACAAACTTCCTCAAGTCCCCATCTCCAGAATGTCCTCACCGCTGGTTAGTGGTCCTCGCATCTCTTGAGCAGATGGCGTAAGGTTAGAAGTAGAGGGTAAGCTAAGGGCTCTGGGGAAATCCCGAGCACTCTCAAACCTTTTCCTTGCCAGTAAGGGTTGCCTCTCTATACAGACTTCTAGTACATTTATTCTCCTGCTCTGGCCTAGGGGGTGGCACTTTTCCAAAATAAAGNCACAGCCTGACATGTCTTGCTTTGGGTCTGGCAACAATGCAGTCATGACCTGAACTCCTTTTCCCAANCCCTGCACCCTGGATGTGAGCAACCTGACAGCTATATTATTTGAGTAGCTGAGTCACCAAATAACCCTGATTGTATCATTTGTTCAAATCTAGGGGGAAATTAAACATTTTGTTCTCTCCTTTAAATAGCAGTTCAGTATCAATCTCC
>LZPO01066371.1:74527-85103 GCA_001675575.1 Neotoma lepida | reverse complement strand
CCCTAATTTAGGGCTGGTCAGTTTGAGGAAAGATAAGATGGTTGACTGGCCCACAACTGTGGTGTAAACACGTCCTGATCCTGTCTTGAGTCAATCCATCAGCAGGCAGCCTGTTGGTGGAAGAAAATGGCCTACAAGGCTTTGGTTTTAAGTTGCCAGGCTTTTGTCTCAGGTTAACAAATTAGAGGGGCAGAGGAGGTGGCTCAGTGGGTAAAATGCTTTTTGTGCAAAGCATCAGGACCTGAGTTCAAATCCCCAGAACCCACCTGAAAACTAGGCATGGTGGTGATGTGTCTGTAATCTCAGCACTGTGGAGAGTAAGGGAGACAGACAGATCTTGGAGCTGACTGGACACCAGTCTTACAGAATCAGGAAGAGGGGTGTGTGTGTGTGTGTGTGTGTGTGTGTACGCACGCGCGCGTGTATTGTAGAGTGGATTTGGATATAGAAGCAAACGGATTTGATGAGGAATACAGAAGTCATTCNACCCATTATGAGTTTTAAGCATTTAGGATAAAATCAGAANCTCTATGACTTTCACACGAGCTGGNATTATAGGTGTCAAGACAGTTGTCTGAAAGGCCAGAGGGGCTAACAGTAGGGAGTACTAGAATTCTGCCATGTCCACAAAGTGAGGCTTCCTGGGAAAGCTTCAGAGCTTCTGTGCACACGCAGCCAGCAGTGTGGAAAGACCCACGTACCTGCTACACCTTCCTGCCTTTCCAAACTTCATGAGGTTTCTTACAAGTCAAGTCTACCCAGGCAGAAAAACAGGAGGTTCCAACTGCACCACAAGCAACCCAGGCCTGGACACTTTTACAGGGTAAATCTTGCATTGGTTTAAATGTGAGGGCATTGCATCCTCCACCAAGTCATCTCATTTCCTGCTTAGCCACCAGAGTTCATACAATCTTCCACATTAAAAATCCACCTGCTATAAAATGCTTCTAGCACAGTTACTAAAAATACAACCATGGTTCCTATCAGTTGCCATCGATTTTTATTTTTTTATTTTTGAAACAGAAATGGATTCCAGGAAGTTGGTAGGAATATATTCAAATGAATCACTAAAAGCTGCNGTCTGCTACATGCAGAGAGAGGATATGAGTGCCTGACACAGTGATTCACAGGCAAGAAGAGAGCATTGCTATTTTTATTCAAAATAAGCAATGCACTAGGGGTTGCCTTTAGGGCTATTTGCCTTATGTGTTTTTTGTATTTTGCAACACACTTCTTTGGGGCAACCTATATGTCATGACCCTGATACAGGTACACTTATTATGTAGATAGCCACTTGCCTGTTGACAAAACCCCAGATGTGCTCTGAGACTCAGGTCCTCACTAAATTGATTGGTCCTCACTTAACTTGACAATCCCATATCAAAATCTGCACTAAGCTTGGCCAAATGAGCCTAGAAGGGATGGATGAGCCTTTAGGGAAGGTTTTCTTCACTTGGGTGCCCTAAAAGGTCCACAAGGGAGACCAGCTCATCTACAGTCAAACTTGTCAAGCTTGGATAGCCCTAGACAAACTCATCCAGAGCACAGTGTGAGGACAGAGACATCTGATCCTTAATAAAATCAGAGAGATCAGGGAACCATTTCTGAGCCTTGTCTTTTCTTGGGANTCCTAGGGATTTTGACACGCNTTGTNCTTTACATCCATTGAACTGTGATTATTCTCACACAGCTTCGGCTCACCTGATAACAGAGCTCCTTACCTATGATCCTGGGTGTCCCTGGTAACCAAATGTAACGATGGTAGGAGAACTATTCTGCATCAACCTTGATCTGCTGTCACCCCAATATCTCCACTTCTGTCCTTTAAGGTGATGTCACTTATACATTATAAATAAGGTATTGTTTATCAAGTAATGGGTATAGCCAAGNCTTCCACTCTGTTATGATCCATCACTAGCTTGAGTTCATTNGCAATGGATTTAAATTAGAGCTATATANGTGGTATTAAGCACCAGNCTCTTACCATATTAAACTGGNAAAGTGATTCCTATTTGAATAGATGGACATATTTTATTTGGAAAACACTGGATTTTCCCATGTTTGTATAACTCTACAATAATAGGCTAGTTCTGTTAGGGAAAAAAATAAGACNAGGCTGGTTTCTTAAGGCAACCTATTGTGATAAGTTCAACTTCTCATTTGTAGAAGGTTTTACACAATAGGCAGCATATAGAAGGTGTTAATAAATGTATAAATAAGCTGGGTGGTGGTGGCACACGCCTTTAATCCCAGCACTCGGGAGGCAGAGGCAGGCGGATCTCTGTAAGTTCGAGGCCAGCCTGGGCTACCAAGTGAGTTCCAGGAAAGGCGCAAAGCTACACAGAGAAACCCTGTCTCGAAAAATCAAAAAAAATATATATAAATAAGTGAATTAACCCACAAGATGTCTGACTTGCAGGTTTGACAATAAAAGAAGAGACTATGATTTCTCCAACTCTGTTGCTAACTATGCAGGGCTGAATACAGGCTCATAGCATGTAGAAGAAGCCAAGAACACGGGCTAGCCTCAAGTAACAATAACCTGTTATTGTGAGAACTAGCAGAGGTCTCACAAGAACTATAGCAATCCTACACAATGACATAACTCCATAAATCCAGCACATTCCTAGGCCCCACTACTTCTCATAATTAGGGAGCAAAATTCCCTCTCGTGAAACTTTGGGGAGCACTTGAACCATCTCAGACATGGCAGTTGACTTCCAAACCTTTGTGACCAGAGTCAGGGCCTAGTTCTTTCAACCATAACAAGTTGGTAACTTCCCAGATCTAGTAAAACATTGTAAACACCCATGACTTACAAAGCAACGAGAGGGAACCAAAGCACAAGGCAGGGCCATTGAGGGAGATCTGACAGTCTCTGAGGAAGGCAGAGGAAAGAGCAGCTGGAATTTGAGACCAACAGATGAAGGAAAGGTGTGCCAGAACTCTGCTGAGAGTGCAGTGGATGGGCAATAACAGGAATGCAAGAGAGCATCAAGGGGCCTGGAGAAGAGAGAGGGCAGACGGAGAAGAAAGAGCAAGTGAGTGGAGGGTCACAGCAGCCTGCAGGCTCCTTGTGGGTACACAGCAGGCTGACGAGACAGCTCTGTGTGGGTAGAAAACACAGACAGAAAGCAGAAAAGACCTTTCAGGGCTTGAAGGGCCTTGGATGCCACAGCAGACACTTGGAATTTCTATCTATGTCACTCTGAGCCTGGGAGCATCATGATTTATTCTCTGTCTCTCTCTCCTAGGAGAGGTCCTGGGGAAAGAAGGAAATTGTAAATTTAAATAAATAAATAAATAAATAAATAAATAAATAAAATTAATTTAAAAATGAAAGGCAACTGGAAAGGGGAAAAAAGTGAAGCTTGCTCTATACACAAGGGAGAAGCCATCTCTCCTACAGAAAAGAGCACTTGTTTGAATGAAAAGGTTGTCATGCATGCATGCAGTATGGCATGCCTACATCTCTAGGGCTTGGGAAGCTTAAGCAGAAGAGTGGAGAGAACTTGGGGCCAGCCTGAGCTACATATTGAGACCCCTGTCTCCAAAAGAGACAAAGAAAGAGTAGGAAAGAGAGAGGACAGGAGAGAGAAGGAAAAGGAGGGGAAGGGAAGGAAAGGGACTGCTTTCAGTTGAGGGTAGCTCTTATAAATTAATGACTGAAAACGTTGTAAACCGTGCCAAAGTTTACAGGAAAGCCAAGAACATTTCCAAGAACATGAAAGCTAAAGGAAGATTGGGGATTTGAAGGTGGAAAAGCAAAGTGGCTTATGCTCNACCCCACCCGCTTCTTGGAACAGGCTAGCTCTGCTCTGTTTTACAAGAACCAGTAACTAGGGCTTGTAAAACACAGAATATGTTTTGGAAAAGCAAAATGCATTTCTTTAACACTTCAGACTCATGAAAGTAATTCTGGGGAACACACAGTGTGACTGTTTAGTTCCTTGTGGGGCAGGAGTTCCTTGTAATAGAAAGGCATTTGTCTCATGCAACTGTCTTATATTTATTTCTCTTTTTGAATTCAGAATATATGGCTTGATTAGAACATCGAAGATAGAAGACATGGNTGCTCTTTTGATGTAAAGAAAAATAGCCGATGAGAGAGAATAGTAAAAGAAATGTAGTTACAGAGTTACAGAAAAACAGAGCCTTCTGATGTAGCAGGATGGCGAATAGAAGGAGTAGAGTTAGAAACAAGAAAGCGAGGATAAAGGATGTTACACCTCTACAGGACGGTGTGGGCNCTGGTCTTTGCTGTCTACTCAAAGCAGGCTTTGTTCTCACGAAGCTGCCATCTACAAGTCCTTGCAGACTGCTCACAGATGGTGCACGGAAAATGTGTATTCGCACTTAAGGAACTCAAGAGAGAGTGTCCATCACTATAACACAGTCACACAGATCAGGCGGTTCAGAAACTTCGGAAACTCAGGAAGTCCAGNGTCAGGATGCCAAGTTAGGTGTCTGCTGAGGTCCACAGATGGCCACTCCTGAACTCACTACAGTATTCTTGCCGTGTCCCCACGGCACAAAGGATAACAGAGCTCTCTGGGTCTCTTTTCTGAGGATAGAATCACACTCACGAGGGCTCCGTGAGGGCTCTGCACTTGTGACTTGACAATCTCCCAAAGGCCACACCTCATAATCACATCTGGACCCTGCAGCTCCAGTTTCGATACATGTATTTCAGGAGGACATAAGCATTTGCTCTACAGCGCAGAATATCTAGTATTTCAGTGGGTCAGTCTCAAAGTTGAGAAAGAAATCTGAGTGTCTCGGTCCTTAGAGAAGGCTGGCTCAGGGGCTAATGCTGCCAATGTAGAAGCAACAGATGGGACCCTGCTCTAGGCACAGGCTGGGCAGATTGTTACATTTATTCCTAAAAAATACACTTCTAGGCTATGTGAGGGCTGGCAACACGGCTCCGAGAGCAAAGACACTTGCTACATAAACCTAAGGACCTCAGTTCAAAGCCCCAAACCCATGCAAAGGTGGAAGGAGAGAACCAACTCCAAAAAGTTGTTTTGACCTTCACACGTGTGCCATAACATGTATGTGCCCACACATTCATCATACACTGTACACACAATAAAAATTTTGTCAAAAACATTAAAAAGAAAAGTTATATAAATACCATGTCTTAGTACATTGGTTTTTATACAAAATGCACCACGACAGATAAGTAACATTTGTGTAGTGATCTCTTTGCATGTTATTTAGCTTGATGCACNGATTAGCCAACATGATGTGAGTAGTATAATCCTTATTGTCCACATGAGAAAAGTGAAGCTCTCAGAAGATGGGTGGGGGAAGGACATGCCAGCATCAGAGAGGCCTACAGAGGAGGCAGGGAACCACCTGTTTGTGGTCCAGAGAAGGAAGGGCTCTCAGCATGAGACATGAGCAGCAGGGCTAGTTGGCACACAATGGACAGAAAGTAGGGGCTGCAGGAACCCAGAGAAGGGAAGAAGTGGGCCCAAGGTAGATGTGGAAGGTAGCCCGAGCAGTATGGGAGGCCCTGGAAGGCAGTCTGAGATCTGAAGCATGACTAGCTTAGAAACAGAAAAGCCCTTGCACAATGTTGTGCTGTCTTTCTTGGTCTTGTCTAAGATGTAAATCATCCCTCTGTTTTGTATACTGATGGGAATGTCTTTCTGAAAATGTGTTGCTCTGATTGGTTGATAAATAAAGCTGCTTGGCCAATGGTGAGGCAGAATAAGGTTAGGCAGGAGATTGGAACAAGAAACAGAGAGCAGAGCAGGGAGACGCCATTTTGTGATTGAGAGAACAACATGTAACGGCACACAGGTAAAGTCACGTGGAACACATGGTGACACAGATTATAAAATGGGTTAATTTAAGATGTAGGAGCTAGCTAGCTAGAAGCCTGCCACGGCCATGGTTTGAAAAATGATATGAGCCTCTGTGTGATTACTTGGGTGTAAGCGGCTGTGGGAGACAGGCGGGACCAGACAAACTTTCGACTACAGTATACAGTCTCTATANGTTACTCACCCACATCTTGCTCCGTTNCTGTCTCCGACTCAGTTCTACTGTCAGAGTTTGCAGGTTTATGTTCAGATAACCCTTCCATAGAAGCCCATTGCTGTCAAAATGTCTGTGTTACCTCCTTACATTTAATTATCTACCTACATCTAACTCACTATGGAATGAGATTACCATCTCACATNATCACGGGAAGAACACTGCATGTAATATTTGAAGAGAGAAGCAATCTGTTTATGTGACCACAATATATAGTTAAATATTGTTATTAACCTGTTACTGTGTCTAACTTATAGGTTGAACTTTATTATCAACATTCATTTACAGAAAAATAGCATGCATAAGTTTTGATGCTAGCCCACTGGAGGGTTTGATGCTATTCAACTGAAATCTCACCATGCTTTTCCCATGGATAGGGATCCACTAGTACCACTGAAGGACACACCAGAGTACAAAAAATACATATTGAACATACTTACCAAACTTCTATGTTTATATATANACAGAGTCCTAAATGAGAACATGGAAGCCATCATTTAATCAAAGCCTCCTTAGTGAATGTTTTCCATATATGTACAATTTTCAGCCAAATAAAGCTTAAGTACCAAAATATTTTTAGTTAAAGTCATTTTATGTGAGGATATTTCTGCAATGAGATAATCCCTATAAAGCATGGCACACAAACCCTGGCACACAGAGCTCAATAAGTGTTAGTTATTTTGAATGTTAATTAAGTGTATTATGTAAGCGCCTGCCTTAGATCAGAGTATAATTTACTCCTCTGATGGCCCAAGGTCATCATAAACATTAATGACTTAATGAAGCTATGAGCACAAGGACATCTTGGAAGTGACCAGGAACTCTGGGGTTGTTGGCCCCTGCTTAAAACAGCTCTACTGTGAGGGATGGCTAACGGTGGGGTTGACAGTCAGCTCACTACCACTCACTCTGTCAAGCTGTCACTTCTTATGGCTGTCCGTGTACCTGCACCAGCCATCTCTCACCTCACAATTTCCTACCACTAACCATCACTGAGTTGAGACATGGAGCCATGTGAATATTAAAATATATCTTAGCAAGAACTGATTTATTTAACCTCCCTTAGCCCATTTCCCATTTTTCCAGAAACCTTGAAGTTTCCAGAGTGAAATCTGTGAGTCTAACCAGGTGGGATGCTGCATGCCTATAATAACAGCAATCAAGAGGCTGAGGCAGGAGGATTGCAAGCTTGGGGCCAGCCTGAACTACATAGTGATACCCTATCTTAAAATAATAAAATTACTAAATGGTTCTCCAACACTGGAAATGAGAATCAGGAACCTTTAGTGATTTGGACTGGGACTTCCAGAGAACAAGTCCTGGTGATCTGTTCTCAAAACTGGCAGCACCATGAGATGGTCATTTGCTGCCATAGTTGACCTTACAGCTACATTTTGTTTTGTGGATTTGTTTTAGTGAACTAGGGGACTGAAAATTGGCCCAACTTTTTGGCGGTCAAAAACTTGACTTGGGCTGGAGAGATGGCCCAGGAAGTCAAGTTCTGGCTTCATAAGCGTGAGAACCCAAGTTCATGTCTCTAGCACCACAACTGGGTATAGCAGTATACCTCTGTAACACTAGAGCCCCAGGATGGAGACAGATAGATCTTGGGGTCTTACTGGCCAGCCAGCCTAGCCAAACTGGTTAGTTCAATAAGCAAAATAAAGTTGAGCGTGGTCAAGAAAGACACCCAATGTTGACCTCTCACCTCCACATGTACAAGTACAGGCAAGCACACATGTACACCCACACCCACCTACCACCACCCCAGCACATGCACTGGTCCTTATTTGATCAGGCTTTCAAAGAAAAGAAAATTGGAAGCAGAAATGAGAGGTCTATAGTGGCATGCCGTAGTAATGAGCACTGGTTTACAATCCACCTGGGATTGGAACCCNGAGAAAGACCAAGTGCCTGTTGGAGAATGTGCTCAAGTGTGCAGGAGTTGGAGCCACTGGGTCAAGGTGGTCAGCTGTGTCATCTGAAGGTGGTCACATGACCACTCTACATGCAAATGCCTCTATTTGCACATCTGAGACCGCAATACTCTCCATGAATGATTGTGCTAAGGGCTAAATAAAAGTGTCTATAGTAGTCTGCTGGGGTTGTCATAAGAAATTTCTGCAGACTGGGGGGGAGGGGCAACATGCTAAATAACAGACATCTCCTGACTCACAGCTACAGAGGAGGAGGGCCATGGTGATGGTACAGGCAAATATGGTCATTCCTGTGGCCTCTGTTTGACTTACATGATGACCAGCTTCTCACTGTGTTCTTGCTTAGCCTTTTTTTCTGTGTGAGCACCCCCTTGTGTGTCCAAATTTCTTCTTTTTACAAAGACACAGACTGGATTGTGTTCCTACCCTAATGGCCTCCTTTTAGCTTAACCAAAGACCCTATCTCCAAATACTGTGGTCTCCAATGCATCAGTCTAAAGAGAACACAACCCACCCCATAAAAGAAGGCATGCAAAGGCTTTGCGGGATCTTTAGTGTCGAAGTTACAGCTGTTGGAGACCTGGAGCACAGGAAGACACTGACAAACGAGACCATAAGGGATGGACTGTGACACCCAGAGAACAAGTCCTGGTGGTCTCTTCTCCAAAACTGGCAGCACCATGAGGTGGTCATTTGCTCCCACAGTTGACCTTACAGCTACATCCCTTCAGCAATTTACTCTTGAGTCTCTTCTTTGAATGTCAGGCACCGGGCTGGGTAGCCTAAAGGCTGCAAGCTTGCCACTCCAAGTGTCAGCTGTACTGAAACTGCATCAGAACATGGAGTAGAGTCCTTNCACTACCTTTCCATGTCCTAAGTGTAAATGCAGACACTTGGCATCTCACAGACATATACCCCTTAATATTGCCAACAGTCCTCAGAGAACCTGAGAGCAAAACTCAGAAATATGCAGTTACTCTCATCAGGGCCACTCACACTCCAACATTGGGGTTTGAACCCAGGTCTTCTGGGGTGGAGAAGGACTTTTCTCCTCAGTATAAAGANAGGGAAGGACTCTTGACTATAGAAAGAAACAAAATCACAGAACAGAAGTTTGTGTACGTGTACATCTACTGGTGGCTTTTTCCTGAAAATGCTTCAAGCTTTTGGGGGCAAGCTGGTGTTTTGTGATATAGAATGTTATAGTTAATACAATATAANGGTAGCTTAATGTAAGGCAATACCTGCAGGCTGGGGTATGTATACCTGCAGGTATACATAAGCAAATGAACAAATAGAAAGAGACACAGGGTAGAATACAGTCCTGCTAAGTTCTGTTTTATTCTGAGAGTCCAAGGGGTTCAGAGCAGAACAGTCTTAAACAATTCTGTAGAACTATCCTTTCCAGGTGGTCCAACAGAACCTGGGCAGAGAGTGAAACGGATGTCCCCTGACATGCACACCTTTCTCCCTTCCCATCCTTTGGTCATCATTTCAGCCTTCCTGGGCCCCCAAATAATGCCCCAGTTTCAGCAGGAAGTAGTTATAGAAGAGGTTACTTCATACCTTATCATCAACAAAAGGCTGGAATGTTAGATCTCAAACCCAGGACACGTCTCACTCAGTTCCCATGGCTCCCCCCAGCACTTCTCACCCTGTCCCCCATCCATTTTGAATGGTAATATATATTCTGTGCCATTTTATATTGGAACTATGTTGGAATTTTCTNATTTATTTTACAGGGGTTTACAATTACTAGATGGCCTTTGTGTCTCAGAAGAGACTTTGGGCTTTGAAACAGTGTGGAGACTTTGTAAGACTATGGGGACTTTTGAAGTTAGAGTAAATGTATTTTGCATAATGATAAGGCTACAAGCCTGTGGGACCCAGAGAGTAAAAAGTGGTGGTTGGAATGACAATTGCTCTCATAGGCTAATATATCTGATGCTTGGTCCCTAGTAGGTGGAATTGCTTTGGAAAGAACTCCTTACTGGAGGAGGTGTGTCTCTGAGCATGCACCTTGAGGTTTCAAAAACTCTAGCACCTCCTGTCTGCTGCATGTAGATAAAACATAAGCTCTCAGCTACTGCTTGGTGCCATGCCTGTCTGCCTTCTGCCATGCTCCCTGCCTTAATAGTCATGAACTCATCCTCTGAAACTGTAAAAAAGCTCCCTAATTAAATATTTTCTTTTATAAGTTGTCTTGATCATGGAGTCTCTTCACAGCAATAGATAAATAACTAAGACACCCAGCAATAGGTAATCTCATAATGAACTGAATACCTTCACCCGACTCTGAACATACACACACACACACACACACACACACACACACACACACACACACACACTTCTTAATGAACAACTTCACCTCACACTGAACAAACTTTGAGCAACCTCACTGTGGACTGAACACATTCACCTGACATATAACACCCTTATTCAGCAACAAATACCCTCACTCCACACTGAAAACTGCCGCGACCCGCACGGCTGTAATCTGGATCTGGCGGAGGGAGTCGGGATTGAACGCAGCACACACTGTCAGATTGCAAGCAGCCAGGACCTTTATTCACCGAACATCTCTTACT
>LZPO01066371.1:31465-55902 GCA_001675575.1 Neotoma lepida | reverse complement strand
TGACCACCACCTTCTTTATGTGGCCTCATGGATGAGTTTGCTTTTTTTCTTCATTCTGGAAGACTCCTTCAAGTACCTTCTTTAGAATGGTCATAAATTCCTTTAGTCTGTTTTTATCATGGAAAGCTTTTATTTTTACTTCAATTGTGACAGTTTTGCTGGATATATAGTATTCTGGTTTGGCAGTTACTATNATTCAGAACTTGAAATACATCATTCCCAAGCCCTTCTGGCTTTTAAAGTTTGGTTGAATAATCTGCTGTTCTTCCAATGGGTTCTCCTTTGTATGTGACTTGATGTTTCTTNATTGCTGCTTTCTNTACAGTGTTCTATTCTGTGTATTTAATGTCCTGTTACAATAGGATGGAGGGGTTCTCTTCTGGTCTTCTCTGTTTGGTGTCCTGAACCACGCCTCCTGTGTTTGGATTGGCATCTCTTTTACTAATTCCGGGAGAAAATTTCTCTTCTGATTTCTTTTGAAAATGGTTTCTATGACTTTAGAATGAGATTCTTCTACTTCTTTTATATCTATAATGTATAGACTTTGGCATAAATTGCTGGCACAGTTCACTGAGTGAGTTGGAAGGTAAAGTATCCTCTTTCTGCCCCATCTTCCACCAGATGTCCTCCAGTTTTGGAGGGGGTGACACAGATGCCTCACTTATAGCCGAGCATTCAGAAGTCACCTATTCTCTGGACTTGGACCATTTGGAAGTCTCTGTAGCGACTGCTCCATGGCCACAATGCCTAGCTTTTTTTGTCCCTACCATGAGGTCTGGGATTGAACTCAGGTCCTCAGGTTTGTACAGCAGACATGTTTACTGAGCTATCTCTCCAACCCCTTCATTATATACTTACATTGCATTTCTTTTCCATGCTTAAGGNTCATGTGGGTGATGATACTTTATCTCAATATTATTTATAAATTTATTTATAAATGCTCCTGAGCATACGTCATTCAAAGTTCCCCATTTCCACTGCAAATTTCTCTCNAGCCAACTTTGATTCAGGAATAGCTTCTTTTAGCATTCGAAGGGAGCAAGACCTTGTGCTTCTTGGAGCTGCAGTCTCCCCAGTGCACTCTGCTTCCCCTGAATCTTGCATATTAAACTGGGCCCACTGGGCTCCAACATGAACAAATGGGTATCCACGCATGGAGCCTTCTGTTCTTCTCTCCCTCCCTGCTCTGTTTCATTCTGCTAAGATTTCTCTGCCACTGACATTAGAAGCCCCCTCTGCCATCCCAGCTGAGATCTGCACACTGCCTTCCAACGGAGATTTTGCCACCACACCATGATCTCCACTTTTGCCTTATGCTGGTCACGTACAAGCACAGGAAGTATGATAGTAAAGTGCCTGACTTTCACATGTGTCCACATGAATGTTGTCCTTCAAAATCATCACCTTCTTAAAGTGACTGTCTTCCTGTCTGTGTTATGAGCTGTATAGTTTCATGGTGACCCCCTCCTTTTCCTTTGACTCAGTTCATCCCGTCTCCTTGCTCTGTCTCTGCCCTTGGCTGTGTGTCTCTGTCAGTGGAGTGGAGCTGGAGGACATGAGGAGACAGACTATTTCATGGATGCTTGTCATGTTGCAGCAGCTTGCTGCCTTAGAGTTGCTTTAGTAATCATTACCCAGCTGTGCTCCAGGAAACCCCGTTAGAGCAGACCCAGCTACCCAGCTCCATAGCCCCCTNGTGCACAGGGAATACAATTTCTTCCTTTTCTCTCTTCTACTTTTACATGGCATNACTCAACTCTTCCTTTCCTGGACGCACTTATGATGTACCCTTGTATGTCCGCACAGTGTCACAGACAATAGAGTATATATCTATTATGACAATTCCCTAGTAGATGGATGTAAGGTGTCTTAAGGAAAGGGGCCTTTTCTGATTCTTATCTAATGCTCTAAGGCCTAGCAGGACCTGGGCTTCTGAAGCCACTTTGTATGTGTTCCCTTTAGATGCACGGTCTGACAGGTACAATGCAGTACTGGCTGATACAGTCAACAATCAACTCCCATTTCTTCTCACTATTGCTCAGAGCAAAGCCATGGGTCAGCTTTAGGGACCTCTGGGCTCTACATCATTCCCATAGTTACTTTTAACAAGAAAGAGTTTGTCTATGTGATAGGATGTGGAACTTTTGCTCAAAATTATCCTTTTGACAATGATAGTTTTTATTAGTTCTTAAAACTTGCCAGGAAATTCCTGCACTGGAGAGGACTTACAGATAGAGACATGAAAACCCAGAAACAGTCACAGTCTCCTGTCCATGTCCCTCCCTCCTTGTCTTAGTTAGGGTTTCTATAGCTGTGAAAAGACACTAGGACAACAGAAACCCTTATAAAGGAAACCATTTAATAGGGGCTTGCTTACAGTTTTAGAGGTTTAGTCCATTATCATCATGGCAGGAGCATGGTAGCATGCAAGCAGACATGGTACTGGAGAGGGAGCTGCTACATGCTGGTATGCAGGGAAGAGGAAGTAGACTGAGGGTCACACTGAGTGAAGCTTGAGCAAAAGAGACCTCAAAACCCACCCCCACAGTGACAGAGTTCCTCCAACAAGGCCACACCTCCTAATAGTGCCACTCCCGTTGGGGGCCATTTTCTTTCAAGCCACCACACTCCTCAAGCATGTAGGCATCTCAACATCACAGTATACTCACACCATCTGGAGGACAGCAACCCTTTGTCCATGATCCCCAAATGGCCCTCATGTGTAGTGGGCAGCAGTTCCAGCTTTGACCTGGAAGCACAACCCCTACTGAGGTTTCTGGTAACTGCTATGCCNACCTAGGACCTCCCCCTGGGGCAGGCCAAGACGGGAGCCTTTAAGACCAGAGATCCGTCCGTGCCAGCCCTCTTGGTTCCTGGATCCTGGATGCTGGATGGTGGACCAAGCAGAGTTCTCCAGAGAACAACGCTGGACTGCACCTCACCTCTCCTGGACCCTGTGGCCAACCCCTTTACTTGCTGTAAGTTGCCCTAAATCCCTAAATAAACCTCTTAACTACATGGAGTTGCCTTAATAATTTCCCCCTATACTCATGTTCCTATTTTCTATCAGGGCTGTTATCATGTGAATCTCTCTGCCACCACTAAGCCTCATTAATATTCAAACACCTGAGAGGAAAAGTGCCTTTGGTCTCAGTGAGCTATGCCCCAGAAGAAGCCATGGCCAGACTATGACACAAGAGTCCTATTTGAGCAATCTGTCTCCCTTTTGATAACTATGATTAGGCAGAGTGTCTATTGTTCTAAAATTATTCCCACACACTTTGTACCATGATTCCTGCTCATTTTTGCTATCCTCCCTGCAGTGTGGCAGCTGCCTGCCTCCTACATCTGGCAGCAACTCTGCCAGACAGTCTTTCTGGACAACAGGGAGCCAGCAAGTGATAGTCATACACTGCTGTCTGTAGAAGAGAGACCAAACTCCTACCCAGATCAAACTTAGGATGTGATTTTAAGGATGAGAAANCAGGGAGAGGGAGCAAGATTTACATAGAAGGATAGTTTTAGCAGCAAGAATAGTAAAAGGGACTGCCAGTGGGATTGTAGCAAATAAGGAGTCAAGGATTCCAGCATTGGTGTGAGAGGACTAAGCGGGGGAGAAGGGATGATGAGAGAAAGGCAAGAGAGTGGTGAAACCTGGGTGGGGTAGGGGTCTACAATGGAGAGGGGACAAGAGAGAGACAGGAGGAATGATGGAACTGTAGTGAGCCAGCCAAAGCACCTCAAGTGACATGGCTATCCACGTGAATTGGAACTGGAACATTTGACACATGGAAGAGAGATGGCAGGAGTGGGTTCCTTACCTTTGAAATGAGAAACTACAGACAAGCAAGAGGAGGGCAGAATGATCCCTGTGGCCAGAGATTAGCATTTGAGACCATCAGTAGAAAATGTCATTTATATGACCACAAATTATCTCTAGAAATATTTAGTGATGTATGTATCAGTGCAGGATAGAACAGACATACATGCACACACACACACACACACACACACACACACACACACACGCGCGCGCGCGCGCGCGCGCGCAAATGCATGTGCAGGTGCATACACACACGCACATGTCTTTGCACAGTTAGCTAAGAGGAGCCTAGAAGCAATCACTCCAGCGCTACCGGCATCCATTGCTGCAGTTCATGGTTTCTAGGACCATTTATCAACAAAAGGAATGAGGCGTCCTCGGAGAAGTTACTGATTAACCTGACCTTCCCTTGGTCTCTCCAGTCAACCGAGCTTCTACTGTGCCATTTCTGAAATGATTTCCACACTCTNCAAACATGGCTATGACCAGGGCAGGGAATTAAAAGAAAGGCTCCGTGGTGGGGGGGTCCATAATGAGGTAGGTAATTAATAATAGGAGGTAATTAAAAGGGCACAAGAACAACTGAAGGTGTTCCCTGTAATATAATCTAGAACAATCTGAGCAATACCATAAACAAGGCAGTATACTTTAAGTCAGAGCATAAAATAAACATGTGAGTCGATACTGGTATAAATGAATGATAGAATAAATTTATAAAGGCAGAAAAGAGATAATTCCAGTGACTTCCAAATATTCATGTAGATTCCCAGGCCTCAAGGGGAAAGAGTTTCCTCCCACACAGGCTGTACAAGTGGTTTCTTCCAAAAAGTGCAGCTCATGGGCCGAGTGTCCTCACAATGCAGAAATCTGATTAACACTACCTTGTAAAGTATGGGGATGGCCTGAAGGTTTGATACAAACTAATGAAATCTCACATGAATGCAAGGTATAGGGAAGTGGGCATGGGTTATATGGTGGTTTGAATGAGAATGGCCCACATAAGCTCATGTGTTTGAATACTTGGTCCCCAGTTGGTAGAACTGTTTGAGAAGAATTGGGACGTGTGACCTTGTTGGTGGAGGTNTGTCACTGGGGGAGGGTTTGAGGCTGCCAGAGCCTCCTTCCATGCCCTGTGTAGTCTCTGCCTCCTGCATGTGGGTAGAAGTGGGAGCTCTCAGCTGCTGCTCCAGCCGTCTGCTGCTTCCTAACTCTGCTCTGCCATCATGATCTATTTCTGTTAGAAGATGAAAATTAACTAATGCAGGGTATAAAGACATCTTCTTCTATTTTGTAAAGTTTTCTGTAAAACAATTCTTTTACAGAAGGATTTGGGGGTTATGGGGATGGTCCAGTCAGTACAGTGCTCTCCACAAATCTTACTTTACATGTTGNTGTGACAAGAGAAACTTGAGGAAGGAAAGGTCGGTTTTGGTTCCCAGTTCCAGGGTAGGGTTCATCACGGCAGGCAAATCATGGCAGCAAGGATTGCCGGACTGATGCCGCCCTCTGGCCTTCACATATGTACAAGTGAACACGCGAAAACACAAGCATGAGCACACATGTAACACACACAATCTCATTTTTAAAGGGTCTTTATTAAGGTTTGATTGTGAGATCTCTTCTANACCCTCATGTTTTGAATGCTTGTTCTTCATATAGTTGTGTTATCTTGCTGGTCTACGGATCCTATGTGGTGGGGCCTATGTGGAAGAAGTCCAGCACTAGAGTAGACCTTTGAGTAGTCTGTCCAGCCCCTGGTTCCTCACTTGCTTCTTGTTCTACTGTGANGGGAACAGCCTCTGCCACATGCTCCTGCCACCAGGCACTGAGGGGCTTCATCATGCCATCCCTTTCCTGCCACAATGGACTAAAACCATAATTAAGCCAAAATGNNTTCTTTAGACCCTTGGTTGTTTCTGTTGGGTACAGTGCTCAGAGTGACCCAAACCTCCAGGAAGACAAAGCATCCATACTTATTCTGGGATGGTGGTCAGGTGGGANNGCTACAGGGCCTACTTCCCCATCTACCCCTCTGTTGAGAATCATGGAAAGTGAGTACCATTCTCCAGAAAGGACTGTCATACAGACACGGTGCTCACCTACCAGCAGGAAATAGCCATGGCCATGGCAGAGCTTCGCACGGTGTCATGGCTCTTTTCAGTGATATAAACTCAAGGAAGGCGTGGACCAAGTCTTGGATCTCAAATTTCCTAGAGGGAAATGCACCAGAGAGGCATTGTCAAGGGAAATACTATAAATATTCTAAGTGGGAAGGATTTAACGTAGGGGTGTTTGGGTAGCAATCTCCTTTGTACCAAAAAATTCTTTCCTGGAGGGAAGAGAGAGGAGGGAGAGAGGAGGGAGGAGGGAGGACAGAGTAGGAAGGAGAGAGGACAGGGACTTTTAAAATTCAGGCATTTCATGAAACTTTATTAAAAGGCTCAGGAAGACCATGAAACTCTGGAGTCTTGGAAAGGTAAAAGATTCACAAGGTTTCTCCCCAAGGTTACTAAAGCAGCAATTGCTGGGGAGAAGAGGCTCTGGTAAAGGTAAGGGACACAGCTTTTCTGTGTCATTGTNTATGCTTGGGTGGGCTTTACTGTGACCGATAAGTTACTCATGTTCTTGTAAGAAACCCCTCACTTAATCTCCTTTAAATAACTCCAGTCAACTCTTTGGTTCACTAGGCTAGACCTATGTGGGATTACTTTTTTGGTCTGTTTGTAGATTTATATAGAATCATTTTGGGATATGTTGTTGGCACCCTATCTAGGGTGAATAGATTTTTTTCTCTGGTGGGACCAGGAAAAGTAACACANGTGGTTTAGATCTAAAGGTGTTGGTAGGATGAAAAAAAGGAAGGTGAGGTATTATGAAGGAGCAAACAAGAAGGACTGATCCTGAGACCNGAAGACATGAAGGCCTGTGGGTGGTCCGTTCTGACCAGCCAAGATGACAGGTTTGAGAATGAGCAGTTTCCCTAGGGGTTGCTGCTGACCAGAATCCCCCGACTCCAAGTGCTGCTGGAGTAAATGGCAGCAATCACCTAAGCTTAGTAGCAACTTGCTAAAGGCCAGAGGCAGAAGCATCTCTCTTTTACTCACTGACTTTCAACCCAAGTGTCTCTTTGGCAGAACCTCNGGAAAAGCCAAAAGGTCCAGGATGCATGTGCCCAGTCCAATCAGAGTTCAGAGCAGGATTCAGAAGTGAAATGGAAGCCTAGATTGTGGAAAGCTAGCCTTGCTAAGGCATGATGGGTGCCTGGTTTGTACTGACCCATGGACCTTTGGGGATCTTTTGTCCCCCCTANATGATTGATTGATTTCCTATCCAACTGTATCCCAACCTTTCCTTCATCTCTGTAAGAAAGATTCTCAGGTATATCACCTATAAGCCTTTCCCTCCTCAGCACTCTCTTTTTGCCACTCCCTCTGTATTCATTACTTTTCTGTTGTTGCAATAAAACACTACGACCAAGGCAACTTACACAAGAAGTTCATTTTGATTTATGGTTCCAGGAGGGGAAGAGTTCATCACAGTGGGTAGGCTTGGCAGCAAGCAGGGATGGCAGCCAGAGCAAGAAGCTGAGAGCTCACATCCTCTACCATAAGTGTGGAGCAGAGAAAGAAAGCTGGAAGTGAGGGTTTTAATCTCAAAGGCTGTCCTCAGTGATATATTTCCTCCAGCAAGGCCACACCTCCTAAACCTCCAAAACAGTGCTATGCCACCAACTAGGGACCAAGTGTTCAAATGCCTAAGAATGTGGTGGACATTTCTCATTCAAACCACCACATTCCACTCCCTGGTCTCCATAGTCTCATTGGCCATATTATAATTCACAATGCTCTTAGTACAACTTCAAAAATTCCCACAGTCTTTCACAGTCACAACACTGTTTAAAAGTCCAAAGTCTCTTCTGAGACTCAAGGTAATATCTTAATTGTAACCCCACATAAAATCAAAAATTAAATGACAGACTTTCAACATATAAAAGCATAGAATAAACATTACCATTCCAAAAGGGAAGAATGAGGGCTTAATAAAGAAATCACAGATGAAAGTAAGATGGAAACCCAGCAGGACAAGGTCCAAATCCTGTAGCTCAATGTCGGATGTCAAGGGGATTATTGGCTTCACTCCCCCAGTATTGCTGCATGCTACACCTCTCTCTCTCTCTCTCTCTCTCTCTCTCTCTCTCTCTCTCTCTCTCTCTCTCTCTCTCTTGGCCTGCCTTCACTTCCTGTATGCAGCTCTCCTTGGCAAATATCCCACAGCTCTGGCATCTCCAGTCTCTTGGGGTCTCAGCTGCAACCTAGGCTTCGTTTCCACAGCTTAATGCAATGACTTCTCAGAGACTTCATGCAGCAACTACCCTAACACATACAGTGCATGGCCTCAGTGGCTCTCAAACTGTTCATAAAGAATCCATGACCTCTTTACTGTTGCATCATGCATGCCTCTGAAACCAGCACCACATGGATGACCTGCCAAATTTGGCTGTCAGCTTGGGATGGATGCTGGTCCCTTTGAACCACATTAGAGGCAGGTTTTGTTTGCAATTGCTTTCTAGGAGCAGAAGACTCTTTAAACCTTTGCCTAAGGTAACAGATGCTACCTCACCTTAACTGTTTATATATATATATATATACATATATGTATATATATTTAATATGCATACTAAAACACCCTCTTGTATATAATATATACAATTTTACTAGCTTAAAATTAATTTTAGAAAAAAATGTTTTTTTTTAAAGATAGCAAAACTATACCCAACCCCACAGTGTTATTACAAAATGAAATGTGATAACAGGTGAAGTCTTAGTGTCCTTAGGACACTGTTAAATTTAATAAAACAATTTTAAATCCCCTCAGGCTTTTTTCCCCTTAGGAAAGGAGCCATATTATGATTCATTTTTTTTAAATTAGTGTAAGTGCCAAGAACACTGTCTTATAACTACTAATTGCTTAAAAATATTGTGGACACATCTGTTGGAAGAATGAAGGGGTTGATTGTANGGGCAAGGTGGGGCTGGGACAGGAGCCCTGGACCTGCTGGGGAATTAGGATCTAGTCGGTGAGAAAAGGAAGGTAAGGAGTGTAGAAGGAGCTGCCAGGGTCAAGGCTTTGCAGAAAAGCTCCAGGACCTCTTTGTATCTTCCTTTCCTCGGGTCTTCTTACCTCTACTGGACACACACTGAGTGTCACCAGGGTCTTGGGACACCAACACCTTCTGGTTGGCAGTGAGGACCACAGTATCAACTTTAGTGATGGTGATGTTAACAGTATTTCCATACACTTCGTCCAAGCTGCAAGAGGTTGGCAATAGTGCCCGGCAGTAAGAAAAATACTCAATGAGAAGGGCTAGACTTAAGGAAATTGGTATAAGTTTCTGGTCAAATGGATACATATCAATCAAGTAAACCCCACTCACAACTGAGTAAATTTGAAATCTGCCTAGGGCACAAATCAACAAACTCCTTTTTCTCCTTTCTCTGCTCACTTCTAATCTATAAGCACAGGACCCTAATAGAGTGGGAGAATCTCTGACCCCCCCTGCTTTCTGAAAAAAAAAAGTATGGATTTGGGGCTGGAGAGATGGCTTAGTATTTAAATGAGCTTGCCGGTCGTGCAGAGGACTGGAGTTTGGTTTCCACACCTGATGCCCTCTTCCGTTTTCTACTGGCACATGCACACAATGACGCGCCCGTGCACACACATATACATGTATATATTTAATCCACAGATTTAATCCAAACTGCAAACATGTCTACTCTGGGAAATGGCCTCCCTGGGGACCCAAGAGTAGGCTCCCACATCAGGCATTTTGTCTTAGGGCAGAATCCTCAGTTACCTCAGAGGCAAGTTGTTAGGCTTGCAAGAAGCAGGCAAAGATAACAACAGATGACTGTCCTTAAGAGCACTGATCCACGGGTTTCTTATAGATTGTGAATATGTTTGTTTTACTTAAGTTGCAACAGGGCAGGAAAGATATTTGTTAACTAGTTTAAATGATGGACTATACTATCATTTGGTTTATTGACTGTTGGGACATTTCTTTGTTGTGGGGATTTTGGGCTTCTCTGTGTAACAGCCCTGGCTGTCCTGGAACACGCTTTGTAGACCAGGCTGGCCTCAAACTCACAGAGTTTGCCTCTTGCCTCTGCTTCCTGAGTACTGGGATTAAAGGCGTGCTTCCGGATGGCCAAACTTTGTCTTTGGGGATTTTAATAAAGCCAAAATAGAGTGCTCAGTGACTGAGTTTTAGCAGAAATAGAGTTGTAGGAGGTCAGAGGCACTGCTCCCTCGAGCCCGAGACTCACGAGGGCTGAAGATCAGCAGCTAGCTCCCAATCCCTTTGGAAGAAAGGTGGGCATAACACAAACTTCTCTTTGGGTCTGGTGGACTCTAGGACCCATTTGTTTGCGGTAGGCATTCAATAAGTATTTATCTAAGAAGTTAATCCAGGCTAGAGGGCAGATGCGCACCTATAATCTCAGCACTTGGAAGTCTGAGGCAGGAGGATTCTGAATTCTGTATTACGACTAGACACCACCTCACATAAATAGTGCAAAGACACGAATATCAGGTATTTCACAGGCGTCTGCACAGCATCACAATGCACACAACAAAGAAAATCTGTTTTTTTTCCTCTGGCAAACCGCTCAATTTTATTTACCCCTTTCTTTCTTTATCTAGGAAATTTTATTGGCACATAATAATTGCAGTGGCTTTCATTATGGCATGTTCGTACATGCATACGGTATACTTCGATCATAGTCACCCGCTGTCTACTCCTTCCAAACCAATGGTCCTTTTGCCTCCATGTCACCTTTGACCCTGGTTTGTCCTAAATTCCTATGATTAGCAACACCTTTATGACAATTTGCGCTTTATCTTTAAAAGGAAGAAACTGCTGTCGATGCTAAGAAAACTGTTGCCGATTCACTGGCAGTGTTTGGGATTTATCACTTTCCTGCCCTGTTGCAACTTAAGCAAAACGAACAGCTCGGAAGGCCGGGCAACTTCCTGCGCGCAGCATTCACAGAAATGCAACTGTTCATTATTGACAGACCCATCAACTTCAGCGTCGCCCGCGGCACAGGGACAGGAACGCGCAAGCGCCCTGAGGGCTGCGGTCGCAGCTCCGCGACCAGTGCCAACGGTCTAACGCTGGCTGGCCGGGGAAGAGCTTGCAAACACACCGTGTGCGCATGCGCGCTTCGCGCTCCCCACTACGCCCGCCCTTCCCTTCTTGAGTGACACTGTCTTAGAAAACTCAGGCTCCACACTGCGCCTGCGGGAAAGGAGGAGGAGGGCGGGGCGTGGTTGTGGGCGGAGCAAGAGGCCCGGAAGGAGCCGCGCGAGCGCAGTGGCTCAGCGGGCAGGAAGCGGAGCGCGCGGGGGCGGGGCGGGCGCGCGGGGGCGGGGCTCGGGCCGCTGCGCATTGTGCAGCGGGCTGGCCGGCGCGGCAGGCCCAGGACCCGTGTGGTTCCCGGGCATGGTGAGCAAGGGGCTGCTGCGCCTGATCTCTTCAGTCAACCGCAGGAGGATGAAGCTGCTGCTGGGCATCGCGCTGCTCGCCTACGCCGCCTGTGAGTGCGCGCGCGGTGGGCGGGAGCCCATTCATTCCCGCGCGGCGAGGAGCGGGCGCTGCGGCCGAACGGCGGGCTGTGCAGGGCCGGGAGCCGGGTCCCCGCTTCCACGAGGTTGCACTTGTGCAGTGGAGCCGCTGGCTGCTTTGCTTGCAGCTCGCCCCCGCGTAGGCCCGGCGTCCGACCCGGTGACCGGGGAGGGGCCTTTGCCCCGGACACGGTGGTCACATTCCCCGAGTCGTAGGCACTGCGGACTCGACCACAACCGGCAGCTCGTACTGGCCTGAGCGGCTACGGTGTCCATGGCGTCTGGGGAGCCCTCTCGGTCCGGGTTAGCGATCCTGGAGAGTGCCGCTCCGGGACACCCTTGGAGACGGTGCTGGTTAAGTAGGATATAAATACTGTAGCCATTGGCAGGGACCCCTCTCTGTTTGCTCAGCAGGAAAATTACTCAGCATTTAACTCGGAGGGGAGCCGAGTGTTGCCATCCCCCGTGGATGTCCTGTGTTGCCGTGCTCCGGTATCCAGGTTCCCCGCCCCCCATTCCGCGCCAGGTACTACTCCGGCGTGGCGGGACTAGGGCCAAACCCAGGAAGGAGGCACAGCATAGGGGACCGGGCAGGGAGGGTGTCATTTGGGTCCTCACAGCTTGGCTATCTGGAGAGAGGGTAAAGCCACTGCTCAGGCAGATGAGGGACCCTCAGCTTCTCAGAGGAGGCAAAGTCCTATTTTATTTTGTTGTTGTTTTTGAGCTTCGCAGTGGGGATATAATAGCTGCTATTAATACTTTACCAAGTACCAAAATTGGGCTAAAAATAGCTCTCAGAGTGAGCTGCTTCTAAATCCTGGCCACCATGGCAGACATACTCAGATGAAACCTGCTAAGTGGTTGAGTTTCCAGGCTCTGATTCCCAGGTGAGTAGGTACTTAGGAAAGTGAGTTTAGCTTATGGGTTGAAGGCGCTGGTAGGATGCAGCCTGCCTGCTACAGCTCAGCTGATCCAGGAGGAGGAGCTAGGACGCCCTGGAAAGGCTTCTGGTTGCTAGGAGAAGTTTTAGGTCTGGGTTGCTTGGTAGGTCTGATTGGTTTCTGCAGGGAAGGAAGAACTAGCCTCAAGTGTGATCTGTGTTGAGAAGAGCCCACATTCAAGAAACAAGACCCCTTACAGCCGAGTAATTGTTACTGTGATAATAGTAATGCCTGAGTTAGCTGAGTGCTTAACTGTATGTGTAGGTATGATTCCTATACTGCCGCATTTGATTATTTCACGTACCTGAAGATGTGGATAATATGATTATTCTTACCATTTTCTGGATGAGAAAATTAAGAGTATGAGAGGATGAGCACCTTTATGAGTCTGAGTACAGAGTCATTCCAGCCTCAAAAAGGCCGTGATCTGGGACTAGAACTCAGGTCCCTGGACAGCAGTTTCGGTGTTGATTTACTTACCCAGGGCTTCGAAGGTGAGACATCGGTGTTTAGAATTCGTAAGTAGGGAGTTTCTGGAGCCACAGCAAGCGTCTTTACCAGTCGTTCATTCCACCAGCACACCTCACTCAGTCTTTAACACTGTCAGTTGTTGAACGTGGCAGCAAGGCACACCATTGAATGCAGAAACATCAGGCCTTTGCTCTCGTAGTTCAGCACAAGGTTCTCACACTTGAGTGCATCAGAATCACTCAGTGGGTTTTTAAAACACTGATTTATATTCAGCAAGTGGTGGGATGTGGCCTGAAAAATTTCCGTTTCTAATATAGCTTCTCCTAAGATGCTTTTGTTGTGGTTTAGAGAATCTTGAGGGGTTTTTTTTGTTTTTGTTTTTTGTTTGTTTGTTTGTTTGTTTTCCGTTTGGTTTCACCCTGTAGTCCAGGGTGGCCTTTGATTCTCAGTAATGCAGAAGTCCTTCTGAGGGAGATCCTGCTTTGAAAATCGTTTGCCAGGAAAGAGAAGGGCACGGATCCAGTACTCCTGCAAATAAGGTTAAGCTCGCAAACTGATGTGACAGGAGGGAAAGTTCAATGTTTAAGGTAGGGACTCCCAAGTGAGAGCAGTCAAGGATGTTGATTTCCCTAAGAAACCAGGATGTGAGCTGAGAATGAAGGATATGGAGGAGTTAGCAGGAGGCAATGCTTTCCAGAAAAAGGAGCACTTGCACACAGGTCCTGTGGCACGGAAGAGCAAACAGTAGTCTAGTAATGGAAGGGAGAGCAGTGGTCTGGGAGTGTGGAATCGTAGCACAATGATGAAGCTACCCAGACAGGCAAGGACTAGAGCTGGCAGGCCAGGGAGGTCTTGGCCCAGCTCAGAGAATGGGTGCTGTGTATAGCTGTGAGGATTTACAGGCTAGGTTGAAGACAGTATTTATAATGAGTGGCAATGGTAAGTCTGAGTTGCTTTGCCAGGAAATGTTACAGGGCTTCTGATTGGTCATATCAGAGGATGCTGAAAATGTAGTCTGTGGCAGCACCTGTGATTTCTTTTTAAATACAATACTTTTTTATTTGTCTTTTGGCAATTCACGTATAGAAACAAGTATCCTGATTGTGTACACCCCCTCTCTCCTAGATACCCCGATCCTGTATATGTCTTCTTTGTTGTTAGTAACTCACTAAGTCCAGTCAGTGCTGCCTGTTGGAATGGTGACCCATCCTGTTGACTTGATCTTGCATAGGTAGCCATAGCGGCAGTGAGCTCATGGGTGTGGTGGTTGTGTCGTATCCTAAAGACAGCGTTTCATAGCACTCCTTCCCATCCTCCAGCCCTTTGGTTTGTTCTGTCCTCCTGTTTTCTATGATGTTCCCTGAGTGTTGGGGGAGGTATGATATAGATGCCATGTTTGGGACTGAGGATTCGATAGACACTAGTGTCAGCACTTTTACCAGATCTTTTTCTTAACTGCAGAGAGCAGCTTTTCTGGTCAAGGTTGAGGGCAGCACTGACCTGTGGGTCTGAGCACACATATTTAGAAGCAGTTTGACAACATGTCCTTCAGCAGACCCTGGAGCCTGCGACCTTCTGAGCCGTGGGCTTTTAACCAGCTTTATAGCACTAGGTCTGAATTCACTCCTGTGGTTCAGGCTTCAGACCAATCCAAAGCAATTGGTTGCCTTCTATAACTTTGGTGACGTCATTGCAACACTGGACACATCTTGCCTGGAAGGTTGCTCTATTATAGCATAAGGGTTGCCTGCAAGGATACCATCAATAATCCTCCCCCCACCCCATAACTCCCACCCCAACCCTGTGTAACACCTTTTGACACAATGAAAACTAGTCAGCAGGGAGGATGTTTTAATATTGGTTCCAGCTTGATTTCTCTATGTCCTGCAGCCAAAGTGTGTTGTCTTCAGCAGTGAAGATTTATAATCTAGTTCTGGTATGCCTGTGATTCCTAATCTCTGTTTCTCTTATTAATAATGCTGCCTTCCTGTTACAATAGAGCACCCACCGCTGTGTGACAATACACAAATACTCCCAGTTATAGCACCTTCAGTCTGCCCTCTAGAAATGTTCTTTCTGTTCTGCTAGCAGAGCACACGTTCTCTGAGCCCTTTGTGCCTGCTGTGGCCAACTTGCTGTCCTTGCTCTCATGTACCTTCTGTGTCAGGGCAGCAGGTATGTGTTACCCGAGGCTGCCTCAGCATTGCACTTGAGTTCTTTTTCATGCAGATAGATGTTTTTGTCTGCACGAAGTTCCCTAGCCTTTGCATCATCCCATGTGGTACTTAAGGCAGTGCATATTGAGAGAGCCCAAGGGAATGATTTGAAATTCACCACCACCTTCCATGTAGCTGGCAGAGGTTCAAAATGCTCACCCATAGTGCTTTTGATTCCTGGATAGAATTGAAGCGATCTGATGAGTCTTTGCAAGGTCTGTGGTTAGCGGTCTCCTCTGCCACCATTTCCCCAGCACTTAGCACCAGGCACCCCACTTCTGGCTCATGATTTTTTTGTTTTTTTTGTTTGTTTGTTTTTTCGAGACAGGGTTTCTCTGTGTAGCTTGGGCACCTTTCTTGGAACTCACTCGGTAGCCCAGGCTGGCCTTGAACTCACAGAGATCCACCTGCCTCTGCCTCCTGAGTGCTGGGATTAAAGGCNTGTGCCACCACCGCCCAGCCTGGCTCATGGTTTTGATGGTTTTGGTCTTAATGTACTTCTGAATCTTATGCTTCTTGATTTTTCAGATGGAGCTGTGACTCATGACTTCATTCTTTGGAAAGTGATCAGGTGTTTGCTTTCCTTTCCCCTCTGCCATGCTCTTGCTGACCCCATCCACATGTCTACACGGTATATTTGAGATCATTTGGTATTTACATGCGTGACTAAATGCTGCTGGATGGGAGCCTGTGTTTTTGTTCTTGGCTGTCGCCCCTGTCCCCTTTTAAATGTGTTTTCTCTCTCTGTATTGTGACTGATCCAGTACGATCTTTTTTTTCCTTCTTTTGCCAATTGTCTTTGTAGAGGCTGCTTGTAAATATTAGAGCATCCTTGTGTTGGCACCTTCCAGAGATGTGGCTGAGGATAGGCTGCCAGCCTCAATATTCCCATCTGCCTGGCTCTGCTTACAGTGGGACACTTTGACACTATCCACAGTGCTTTTTCTATATTCGTATTTAGGGACTGAATGAGGTAGAATTTCAGAAAAGCATCTTTTCAGGATTTGGAAGCATTTTCCGTTCCTTCTCAACTTCTAGTATTGTTTGAGAAGCATGAAGCCAGTTCTAATGTTGTTTCTGGAGAATGTCAGGTTCTGCACTGTGCCCCTGGTAGCCACTGTTTCCAGGCTACTGTCCCTTCTCTGGCAGCACTTTCTCTCTGCTTGGTGGCCTTGAATAATGGTCATGTTTAGAGCCTGCCGGGGACAGAACAGGCATGCTTATCCTCACCTTTGGGCTAGAGTTCTGATGTAAAAGCAAGCTAAGTTGTTGCTGTGGGTTTCTCTTCCTCTGGCTTGGCCATTAGCCATGGTTAAGGCGATGGAGCAATTCACTTGCTCTCTGTCTTGATTTTGAGACTGGTCTCTCACTGAACCTGGAGCTCACCTACGGATCCTCCTGTCTGTCTCTCCCTAGTATTGGGATTATACAGACCTGCACTGCTGTGCAAGCTCTTTTACATGGGTGCTGAGGATCCAAACTCAGGCCCTCATGCTTTACCCACTGAGCCATCGCCTCAGTTTTTTTTATTTTTTAAATATAGAATCCAGTAAAGATGTACGTGTTGCATTCCATGTGGTTGCCATGTTTCATAAATTTCTTAAATGAGTAGCCTTATTCACACACATGCATGTACACACACACACACACACACACACACACGTTTCTCATGATATTTACCTTTTTGAAATTTAAAGCCCACATCAGTTGTCTTACACAGCACTCTCATTTTGGATTTATCTGATTGCTTCATTGTTATTAAATTTGGGTGTACATTTTATTACAGACTTGGGATAGAGTTCAGTGGCATTGTGGTTGTCCAGCACCAAAAGCAATTTTCATAATTAATGCTTGCTAACTGATATCACATTAGGAGACAAGTAATGTTGAGTTGGCTCTTCTGTTGGTGATGCCAAACCTGATGGACTGGAAGGGCTAGCTGTCACATTGCTTCACTTACAAGTGCATGTCCAAAGCGTCACTTTAGAGTGATTCTTGAGGCTGTGTGTGGTTCTCCTGCCTGGTGCAGTATTTAAAGGGGGGGGGGTTGCAGGTGGTGGTTTTTCTAATTTAGTTAATCTGACTGCACTGACTATTATCTTTCTGAAAAGAACGTCCATCCTTCCATTTTCTCTCATTCTCTGTATTAATTTCCAGTGGGTGACTGCTGTTGCCCAAGTTAGTTGTTGGCTTTAGAACAAGAGAAATGTATTCTGACATCAGAGTTGTCAAGCTTGAGCTTCCTTCTCAGGCTTTCAGGGCTCCAGGTGCCCCTGGCTTGTGCCTGCATCACTCCAGTCTCTGCCTCAGTGGTCACATGGCTTCCTCATCTCCCAGCTGTAGAATCTTCATGGTGTTTTTTTCGGGGGGCATTTGTCACTGGTTCTAGGACACACCTAGATAATCCAGAATGATTGTTTTGTCTTGAGATGCTTAATCACATCTGTAATAAGTTTATTCAGGTTCTAGTAGTCAGAACAAGATACATTTTGTGATTTGTGTGTGTCATCTTGTGCATGTCATCTTGTTAAGATTCGTGAGGATTTGTGGAGGACACCCCTTTTTATTGTTGCATAGTAATCCTCTGAGCAGTGCTTTATTTTTCTGGACCAGTATCCTTTGGGGAGGGTTGAGTGGTTTCCAAATACTCGTGCAGTGGATAGACTTCTGTACTGGTTTCCACCAGCTTCATGAGAAATGCCCCCCTAAGGAATGTATTTACAAATGTTTACTTTTTGCACACGTATGAAAAGGGAAGCTGTGGTTCCCTTTTGTGGGTTCTTAGATTCATTGACAAGAGTACTTAAAAACAGATCCACAAAGAAGCTCGAGGACTATCTTATCAGAGAAATAAGCCTGTTGGGCAGGCAAGCTGTAAATCCCCATGGCTGCTGGGAAGAAGGGATCGAGAGGTAGGCTCGGCAGCAGAGGGCTGTGGAAAGAAAGAAAGTTACAGTTTATGAGTTAGACTGCAGGAAGCAGTGAAGCAGCTTGGGAGAGTGAGGGGGCTGGGGCGGGTTCATCAGAGACAATGAAAATGCCCAGAGTGTCGTGTCGGGGTTGGCAGGCTTAGGGTTTTGGCCAGTGTCGAAAAATCAGAGAGGGAAAAACAAGTTACACTTGAGGTAGAACTCCAACAAGCTGGCTGGCTTAGAGGGCTTAGCAGTGAGGCTGGGTGAGCATCTGCATGGAGGGAAGTGCTCTGGAATGTGTGTGTACATATATCACATTAAAGGGTTATTGTTGTCAGCTTTCATGAAGGAAGGAGTAGTCTTCTGGCCAGGTGATTGACAGGCCCATTAGAATTAACTCTTGAGAAAGCAAGCAACAGTGTCTTTGTAATGTATAATTTTGGGGCAGTTTGGAAGGCCATGTCTCTACCAAGAGTCAGAGTGAGTCAGAGATAGGGTTCAGACTTCCTTCTGTTGGCATCCTGTCAGCCTTCAGGAATGCTGTGCCAATGCTGGTCTAGTCACCTTTGGTGGTTTGAATGAGAATGGCCCCCACAGGCTCATAGATTTGAATGCTTGATCTCTAGATGGTGGAACTGTTCTGAGAAGGATTAGGAGTTGTGACCATGTTGGAGGAGGTGTGTCACTGAGGGCGGGCTTTGAGGTTTCAAAAGCCCAAGCCATTCCCAGTCTTTTGCTCTCTCTGCCTCCAGCTTGGGGATCAGGTGTAAGCTCTTAGTAGCTACTGCTTCAGCGCCGTGTCTGCCTGTCCGCTGCCATGCTCCCCACCATGTTAATCATGGATTCACCTTTTGAAACTGTAAGCTTGCAATTAAATTATTCCTTTTGTAAGTTGCCTTGGTCATAGCGTCTCTTCACAGCAATAGATCAGTAATTAAGTCACCCCTAACACTATCCCTACAGTTTTAATCTGTCATTCTCTACTTCTCTTTTTGAGTGGCTGAACAGCTTTCAGATGTTTGAAAGCTGTTGGTATGCCTTTTTCTAGTGAGTTTTTAGTATATTTTCCTCTCATTTGTTGGGAGTCTGTGTTGGGGTGCTAGCCACCCTTTATGTAAATGACAATGCCTCTAGCCTGGTGTGATAGAACACAAGGATATATTTGGTTTTGCTCTGGGTTTTTGGCACAGTTGTCCTAAACCCTTGGAATCTACTGAGTGATGGGGATGTCTTCTGCCCCTTCTTAAAATACTCAAGTTTATGCCAGTGAATTGGGTTAGCCTGGGCCCCAAGTAGCCCAAAACAGGCTGGTCACAAGGAAGACTGCCATTGAACTGGAAGGGTCAGCCCCACTCACTGGACCTGGGGGTGCTGGCCCCAGACCTTGGTATAGTTAGATTTGAGTTTCCTCATTGGGTTAGTGAAGCTACTGGAAGGGCATTGGAGAGGGCATGGACACTACCCCAATTCTGACCTTGGCGTATGCTGCTGCTTCATTTGACTGTGTCTGGTTATATCCTTTCTAAACAAATAGGCAAACTAGTAATTATAAGCAGAGTGCCCTCGAGTTCTGTAGCTACTCTAGCACTGGGGAGGGGGTCACAGGAACTCCTGCTGTGCAGCTGGTCAGATGGAGCCACAGATGGTCTCTCAGGTGGGAACAGCTCTATGGCTTAACTTTGCCTGTGAGGTCTTGGTAGCAGAATGAATGCATTTATTGGGAGCCCGGATTGGCATTTAGAGAGTGGGTGACTGGGTTCCTGGTGTGGGAAAAGTCCACACATTTGGTATCAGAAGCAGGGCTTAGGATCTGTGATCTCCATTGTCAACGCTTTCCCGATTCTCATGTCGTTCTTTAGAACTTGATCAAGATAGAATGCCAAGTGCCTGGAGAAACAGGCCATCAGAATCTGAAGGAACAGGGCATTCTCAGTGCAAGGGCAGCATTCAACTGATAGACAACATTTGGATGTTGCAGTTGAAGGTGAAGGGGAACCTGAGCCAAACCGGCAGGAGGCAGGGCACGGGAGCCTGAGTTCTGAAGCCAGCAAAGGCAGAACATGGAAGACAGTGGGCTTGGAGCAGAACCTCACTTTGGCCTCTCTGCCCTGAACGTTGCTTCTGTGCCTCTCATGGGTGCTGCATGTTGGTCGTAGACCTGCTCGTGTGTTTTAGCTCTGGCATATGCTCTCCATGCCAGCGCCATGGACTGACCATGGCCTGGAATTCAATGTTGAGAAAGTGGAGCCCTGGGAAGTGATTGGGTCATGGTGTTGGAGGTCTCATGAATATTAATGCGCCAGAGGGCTGGTTTGTAAGTCCACCATGTAACCACTTGTTAAGAATGTGTCATCTACAAACCTGTGAACTCTCATAAGACAAAAGCCTGTTTGTTCTCACAGTTCTTAGCTTCGGAGCTGGGTGAAGCACAGTTAGGCTGCTTATAAGTCATGGAGTCTGGAACTTGGTCACAGCTGCCTGAGTTGACTCTCACAAATCCAGGAATGTTTGCTGTGGAGTCTCATGGCTCTTGTGGAGAAGCATCCAGTTTTGAGGAGACTAGTCACCAGATTCTCTGTGTGCACCGGACCCACGTCCGTGCCACCTTTGCCTGTTAAAAGTGTCTTTATAGTCTGCAAATGTGATGGTTTTAAGAACACCTGAGAGAGCAGGCAAGCGTCAAGGCAAGGAACAGTCACCTAGGGCTGTCTCTCTTTGGAAAGAGTGATATCCTCTGTCCTTCAGGAGGTTGTAACTTGGGACAAGCCTTGCTATTTCCCTTAGAAAACGAAACGTCTATGCACTATGCTTTTGAGGGATAAATAAAAACTAAAACCTACTGTGCAGAAAGGCTGGTGTGTGTAAAGAACATGGAAACAAACTGCTGAGATGGGTGCTTCACACGAAGGGACTTGCAGGCCAGAAGGGAAGTGGAGGCTCTGCTCAGAGTGACTTTCAGATTTATTGACCAGTTTTTTGTATTTATTTTTTTTCTTGCTGGTTTAGCTATTTTGAGTTTCTTTAACCAAAATAAATAAGTGAAGTAGAGCAACAACAGAAAACACTTGGCCTTCTTCAAGCAGCCTTCTTTTCTGAGGGAATCTGAACGTGAAGAAAAACAGTGTTGTTAGGGTGCTGAGATCTTGCAGTGCTATTCTTAGTATCTTTGAGCATTTTTATGGCCTTCTCAGAAATTGCAAACAGAACACGCCAATTCTCGTTGACATAAATACTGTAGGTGTCTGGGTTTCATTTGTTTTTGTTTTAAAGAAGCAAGCAGCAGCTGGGTTATGTCAGCAGCAGCAGAGTGGAGGTGTGGGGGCGGCTCAGCTGTAATCAAGAAAAAGAATCCGATACCTGGGATGCCTGTGGAAACTAGTGGTAGGCAGGTCTTATGGGATGGCCATGAACTCTAAGGGGTCCTTAAAGGAGACTCTGCCAAGTCAAGATCTTTCCCCTCTTAGTTTCCTTTGCAGTTGTGTAGTTTACTTATAATTCCTTGCTCCCCTTACTCCAGTGCACCTTAATTACTTAAAGGACCGCGGTGGCTCTCTCAGGCTCTTAATGTGGTGCAGGAAACCCCACCACCACAAGCACACAGTGAGGCAGTCTGTTTTCTCTTCAGGCCCCCACTTGCCTGTGTTCTCCACCCCTGTCCCCACCCACTAGTACAGCTCCAGCAGTGGGTACTGGAGCAGGAGTGATGGCCCACTGGGTCACCTGGCTGTCCTACTGTGAGGAGTTGAACTGGGGATGTGCTTGCTCTGTTTTATAGATGGGGAAACTGAAGTATGCAGCAGTTATAGTTTGCCCTGGTTTAGTCTGGCAGCGTCTGTGTCGTATCATATAAGGACCAAAAAATTCCCACGACATTTGTTAGCTTTTAGGTAGGTTTATTCTTTGTTTTAAAATTATACACATAAGAGATAAAATTTACCACTTTAGCGCTCTCACTCCCTCTTTGTGTGTGTTGTGTGTGTGTGTATCTGAGTATGCTGATATGTGCTGTATGACTATTTCTGGCCCAGCCTGTGTTTTAACTATTTCTAAGTATATGGTTCAGTAATGCTAAGCATATTTACATTATTTTATAGTCAGTCCCCAGTACATTGTCATTTTCCCCCACTGATGCTGTGGACCTTTTAAAGAGCTCCCCCAGCCCTCCCTCCAGCCTTCCCTCCACAGGAAATCATTGTGCTTTCTATCATGAATATGACCACAGTGAAAACTTCCTTTTCATGTATTCATACATGTGTGCGTGTGTCTGGGGGTGAGTGCCCAGCTTATTTACTTAGGCACATCCATGTTGTAGAATGTATTAGAATTTCCTTCTTAAGTCTAAGTGATATTATACTGTGTTTATACATTCTGTTTATCGTTCATCTGATCATAGGTACTCGGGTTCTTCCACATTTATACTGTTGAAAATGTTGAAAATGATGCTGCATAGGTATAATATAGCTCAAGGCTTTGCTTTCAGTTCTTTTTTTGTGAATTCTTTGAGAATTTCAAACATGCATGCAATGTATTTGTCATATTCACCTCCCACTCCTTCCCTAATTCTTTTTTCTTTTTTTAAATACAAATTTACTTATTTTGGTGGTCATGTACATGATCTGGTATGAATGTGGAGGTCAGAGGATAACTTTAGGGAGTCAGTCCTCATTCTACCTTGTTTTAAAGGCCTCTCTTGTAGTTCTGCTGCTGCCCTCTATACTTCAGGCTAGCTGGCCCTTGAGCTTTCTGGTCGAGTTTTCTGTACACGTGCTGGGATTATAGCTATGTGCCACCCTATCTGGCTTTTTCAAGTGGGTTCTGGAAGCTTTCGTGGCAAGTGTTTTTACCTCCTGAGCCATCTCTCTGGCCCCTGTTCTTTGGTCTGTATACTCAGAACTAGAATGAGTAGATCATATGGTAATTGTGTTTTAATTGTTTAAGGAACTGTCATTTTATTCTACAGCAGTCATATTGTGTTCTTTCCCCCACTGAGCTAGAGACCCAACCACAACCCTTTGCTCATTCTTTTGTTGTAGCAGCCATTCTAATAGTCCCGAGGTAGATGTGTAAGCTTTTCATGAGATAAGTCCTAAAAGAAATGTTACTTTGAGACAGTTCTGATGGGATGCAGATAAGATTGGGGGGGGGGCAGGAGGTATAGTCAGCTGTATGTATTTGTGGGTTCCTATTAGGGATCAAACGAACCAAGGATTGAAGATACTAAAACATGGTACTGAACATGCAGAGATTTTTCTTCTGATTAGTCCCTAACCAAAAGCATAGGCATAATATTTCTGTAATATTTATATTGTATTAAGTAATCTAGAGGTGATTTAAAGTGTGTTAGGTTATATACAAGTACAAGATGAGCTGGATGAGAGCATTTGTGGATTTTTCATTCCTAAGAGAAGTCCTGCATACCAGGGGAGAACTGGGTTTGGTTGGATTCAGTTGGGAGGTATTTTCCTTTCTACCTGCTGTTGGGTGATGAGCAGCCTCCTGTCTTCCTCCACTGGACTATTGATGTGGCTAAAGAGGAGAGGACTGCACTCTGTGGTCCTAGGTGGTCTGTTGTCAGTTTGTCTAGACCACGTCCTCCATAGCCTCAGTTCCCTGAGCTTAGGTAATGGGATAGCACATTCTTCTAAGCAAACAATGGTGATCTCTTTCTGTGCGCTGTGTCTGTGGGGCCCTCAGTTATTCTGAGCATGGTGGCAATGAATCTGCTTTTAAAGAGATGCATTTAATCTACTATATATGCCTGCCCTGCTATGGACCCTCACCTGCTGTGTTTTACCATGGCTGGCGCCTCCAGAGACACCCCTCCCCCCATTCCTGCCTCCTTTGCCCTGTCGCACGATTGCAGTCCCCTCCACTCTCAAAGTCCCCCACCTGCAGCCCACCTCTCGCACTACTCACATCCCTCCCCTCCTCTCTCCTCTGCTCCTTACTCTTGGTCTCACCCCTTCTCTTGCAAGACTACTGTTTCCACACATACTTGACTCTGCCTGCCATACCCCACCCCAGGATACATTGTTAGCCTGATCTCCATAGGAGATCACATAGGATCTGCCCACATTGATGCCCCCCCCCCATGGAAAATGAGCCCAGAGTGCTTCTTCAGTTAGGGTACAGCACACTGAGGGTCATATTTGTGGACTGAGGGACAGGTGCAAATTGTGCCCCTGGGCATTTGGCTTAGAGGTGGTCATCCTAGACCCCCTTACCCACATTCTGGCCCTTTGCCCCCATGAAGTCAAAATGAAAAGACTGACAACCATTCAAAACCCCGAGGCTCTATTCTAAGTTTTCTGGAAAACCTGCAAATAGAAAAGTAAGCGCCCAGTGTGGGAAAGATGGAATGGGAAGTACAATTCCCATCCAGAAATTGCAGAGTTCTACATCTAGGCAGGTTTCTGGAAAGTTTTTGTAATTTCGTGTAGATGGTAGATGT
>LZPO01066371.1:18089-31430 GCA_001675575.1 Neotoma lepida | reverse complement strand
TTGGTAATTTATTTCCAGCAAATCTCTTCACATTCCTCCTAAAGATCCAGTAGCAATTCTGATAAGCCTTCAACAGCAAGCAGGAGCATTAGCCCCAAGACCTAATTCATTCAGAAACAAAGAAAAAAAAAGTTCTCCTGCACTCACCCATGGTATATGTACATTTACCCATGTTATTCTTAAATACCAGTGTTCTGTTCTGGTTGGGTGGCAGCTCCCCTGTAGATCAGGAAGGGATAGCTGAATTTACTTTGCCTCATGACTGCTGCCCCTCCCCCATCCCTACCTCCTTTGCCTCTGTGATTCTAAGACTGAATCTTTGAAGTTGTCTCAAGCCCTGTCTGTGGTGGGAGGTAGATGCGGGTGGAACAGTGTTTGCAGCACACTGGTGTCTGTCTGTTCTCTAAATCAGCAACCCGACAGACAGGCTGGAGTAGCTTGCTCTGTGCTGGGCTCCCAGGTACTGCCTTCTGCTTCTGCCTCTTTAGTGATGATGAGACCTGATGGCACTTGAGCTTTGTAGGTACCAGAGCAATGGGGAGAGTGACACTTAACAGCTTTTCCCACAGACCTTGTCTTGATGCTAGGGCGCCGGGGAGAGTTTTCTCCCTTTGTTGCCCTCTTTTTAACAATTTCATTTCCATAAGAAAAGCTAAAGGGATAATGCTCCTTCAGTAGCACTAGGGGAGGTGTATTTCCATTCTTTGAGAAAAAAAATATTGCCACATTGTCTTTAGGGTCATCCTACATCTGTTTAACAAGCAAAGCCAGAAGAACCGTGTGGTTGCATTTCCTGACCCACCCAGGTCTCTGTTGGTATCTGAGGTTCCTTGGAGAGAGTAAAGGAGAGTTTACACTCCTTATCACTTAACTCTTGTCTCTTGATAGTTGCAAAGTCAAATGTTGGTTGTTTACTTTAGAATGAGTCTCACTCTGGAGCCCAGAAAATTGCTATGTGGCCTGGCTGTCCACACACCCCTGGTCCTCTTGCCCCAGCCTCCTAAGAGCTCTGATTATGTGCATGATCCGCCATGCCTGGCTCTTCAAAGAATTTTTGCTATTTGGAGATGAAAAGTTGTTAGGTGTGTTTCTTTCTGTTTTTTCCTGCTGTCTTTACCAAGTTTGATGTTGCTCTCCAAACTTTCAATTGTAAAGATTGGGATATGTTTGTGTTAAGAGGAGATTCCAAAGACAAGGACTTTGAGTATGACTCAAGACCCTCATGTCCTGCTGCAGATGGCAGGAATGGTGTGGCTCTCTGGCAGAGATTTGCAGATAGAATGCCCAGTTCCAGCTCTAAGAATTAGTCACACCACTGTTACCAATGCCCATTCCCAGCAAGCTTTTTCTCTGCAGGCTTGTTACTGTGGAGCACCAGGCTCCTAGTGTTAAGGGCAATTTACAGCTGGATAGAAAGGTTCTGAGCTTATGGAAATTTTACATGCCCTTCTGAGGTTTAGTTTGAGTTCATAAGTAAACATTCAAATGACCCAGGACACTTGGAAAGTCTCTTCCCCTTCTAGGTAACCCAGTTGCCGTCCGCTTAGGTGTCTGTATGAGTTGTCCAAATAGCTTTCTTTGCATCCTGTGTCTCTTCACAACATTTACTCACTTTTAATGTGCTGGTGGCTTTAGACCATCGGTTTTTCTGTGGTATACCATCATTATATATGGAGGAAAGCTTTCTGTGCAGAGCACATCTTATTCATCTGATAGCTGCACAGAACTCAGGTACATCCTACTGTATCCTCATTTAGATGGAAAGCCTTTGCCTGAGGAGTTTCATCATGAATGTTCTGCTCCTGTAAATTGGTTCTTACAGTGCCCAGGACTAGTAATAGAACTGTAGCTTAAAGCTTGCCTCGGGATTCCAAGGTCAGCTGTTTTAAAGTTCTTCTTGCCATCTGTACTAGCTAGGGTTCTTTAGAGGAACAGCCCATAGAATGTACATGTGTGTGCACACACATACAGGAAACAATTCATAGAACACACACATACAACACACACAGAGACACACACGTGTGCACGCACATTTATTAGACTGTATTAGATCAGCTTAAACATACTCTGGAAATAATAACAGATTGTATCACACCAGAGAAGACCAAGAGTCTAGTATTTGCTTAGTTTGCAAGGCTGGTGCCTCAGCAGTCCCTGTCTGATGCCAAAGACCTTGAGAATTCCTGGAGAGCCACTGGTCCTCAGCCCAGTGAAGGCAGGAAATGTTGGTTCTAATGTCTGAGAAAGAATCAGCAGCAGCAACAAAGGAAATTAATTTGGTAGCAAGAGGCAAGGCCAGCTGAGCAAAAGGCAAGTGATTTTCTTTTTGTCTATGGCCTCCTTACCTAGGCTGCTACCTGAAGGTGCTGCTCAAGTTTGGGGTGGGCCATCCCACATCAGCCAAGGGCAATCAAGACAGTTCCTCAATTGACACTCTGCTCAGGTGATTCAAACTTGTGGGAAGTTGACAATTAAAAGCAGCCATCATACCAAATTCATTCTTTACTAATGGAATCTCCATTGTGTTTGTGCAGGTAGTTAGGACAGGGACATGTCCTCCCTGTGCAGGTGAGGGCTCTGCAGTGGAACAGAGGAAGGACCCAAAAGGAACATCTGAGGGGCTAGTTAGTCAGAATCTGGGAAGGCCAGAGGCAGGAAAAGAAAGGATTGTTGGCCCTTTGTGAAGAGAGTATTCGGTGTTGTGTGATCCCTGGAGATGAGGTCAGAAAAGTGGTGGCAGAGCCTCATTATAGAGGGTTGGTTCTTCCAGCAGCCTGCTCAGGAGTATGGGACAGGGACATTCTGGGGTTCACCGCTGTGGTAAGAATTTCCCCCATAGGCTGGGGCATTTGAACACTTGGTCTCCAGTTGGAAATTGTGTTTGGGGAATTTAGGTGGTGTAACCTTGTTAGAAGAAGTTTGTCACTGGAGAGTCGTGTGCCACTTGTAGTTTGCTTTCTCTGCTTGGTGCTTATAGTAAGGGACGTGAGCTCTCGGCATAACATGATAACATGTTTGCCTCTTCTGTACCATGATGGAACTCTTATCCTTCTGGAACTATAATCCCAAATAAACCCTTGTTCTATAAATTGCCTTCTTCATGGTGCTAGACTGCGGTGATCATGCAGGACTTTGCTGTGCTGAATGTAGGGGTAGGGGTTTCACCAACCAGCTGCCCTAGAGTCCTGCACAGTAGCACTTGGGGATGGTGCAGAGCAAGCTGCCTCAGCATCTCCCTGCTTTCCATCAGAGCAACCCATTTGTGTTGAGACACGGATTGTTTGAGGTGTGATGGAAGAAATCAGAAGGTACTCTGGGCTAGGGAGGCTGCTTGCTACAGTGGTAGTTAAATTACAGCACGAACTTTGGAGGGACATTCAAACCATAGCAGTAGAGCAGTAGGACTTTATGATGTAAGCCTGGGTGGTATGAGCCACTGATGAGGGTTTTGTAACTGGGGTTCAGGACCTATCAGCGGGGTCTGGTTAGGGGTTGGGAGCTATATGGCAAGACTAGGGTCACAGGGAGGTCTGATAAATCTAGGCTCACAGCTTTCAGTCACCATTGTCATGGGGACTGGTTTCCATTCTGGGTGACCTCTTAGCACATACACACAAGACCTGATATCGAAGCTGCAGTTAGAGCATGCCAGCCCATTCATGAGGTTCCTATTGCCTGGCCTTTAGCACCTCAGCTCTGTCAGCAGTGGGAGGTGGAAAAGGAAAGCTCCTGTGCTTCTGCATATCTCTTCCTCTTTTGAATTTGAAAGATGAAAAAACAGCATCTTCTCATTTGAACTTTTGGTAGTTAGACCAGAAGTTTACTGTTGCTCTTACAACAAGGATGATGGATGTTCTCGTCTGCTGGGGGAGAGGATTTTAATCAGGCCACCTCAGAGCCCGCCCGTCCAGGGTTAGTCACATGTTTACCCCATCCACAGTTGTTGCCAGTTTCGAAGGTTTGCAAGGCCCATCTTCCCCATGAGCAGCTGATGTTTCATTGGGGGAGCAGCCTCATTCCCTGGGTGGTAAGGATCTCCTCAGAACTGTACCCTGTACACTCCTATGTCTAAAGACAGTCTGTCCATGTGAATCGGTGGCTTCTGATGAGGGAAGTGCTACAGGTGGGCTGGTTGGAACGCAGCTCATACCTGCTTCTGTTTGAGGGCCGGGACTGCTGTCTGAACATCTGTGAGTTAAAGGGGGTGATGGACCCAGCTCTGCTCTGATTCAGGCTGTTTGACCACTTAACTACCATTACATTGTGTCGTGACCTTTGTGGGTTGGGAATTCACAAGGGGGATGAGTCTTTCATGTTTTCTAATGTCTGGAATTTTGGTTAGAGTTAAATCTGACAGCCACTGGGAAGACTCACCAGCACATGGCTTCTTGGCTAGCCCGGGAGCAACACACTCAGCACTGGCTGTTAGTGTGTCCACAATACTCCCCCTCCAGCCTTCCTCCACGGTGACTCAGGGCCACCACTTCTGTGCCCACTCACAGAAGTTACTTCTGATCTTGTGGTCAAAGCAACACAAAGCCCATGGAGTTAGTTCAGAGAGGGACACAGAGCCACCCACCATTGGGACAAGTATTCATGTGCAATCTTGGAGTCCCTGTGCTGGTTTGAATGAGAGTGGCCCCAATAGGATCATATGTTTGAATACTTAGCCCCAGTTGGTGGAACTGTTTGGGGAGGATTAGGAGGTGTGGCCTTGTTGGAGCAGGTTTGTCACTGAGGGTGAGCCGTCTTGCTCACTGACTGCTTGTGGATCAGCATGTAACTCATCTACTGCTCCAGCGCCATGCTTGCGCCATGCTCCCCACCATGATGATAATGGACTAAACCACTGAAACAAGGCAAACCCCCCAGTTAAATGCTTTCTTTTATAAGAGTGTCTTGGTCATGGTGTCTCTGGACAGCAATAGAACAGTGACTGAGACAGTTGCATTGGTCATGGTGCTTTGTCACAGTGACTAAGACAGTCACTTTGTGTAAAAACACAGTGACGCCATAGAGCTTTGCCAGGAGCACTTAGCTGATAGAGCTGTAGGTCAGATGAAGCATTTTGGTTCACTAAACACACAGAAGAGCTAGAGGCAAGCACTCACCTGTCTAATAGCAGAATGGGTGCAGCAACATCTGGAACTTTCTTTGCCAGTTATATTTGATTGAAATATTTGATTGAAATGGAAATGTGCTCAGGGTACCTTATGTTTATACAATTTCTATTTTGAATATTTTCTATATTAACGTGTTCTGGGCGAGAGCAATGAGTGGTGACAATAGCTTGTCATTTTCCTGAACTGCTGAGTGTCCTTCATAGGGGAGTAGGCTTACTGTCCACCGAGGACTTCCTTGAGGTTACTATCACTGGAACATCTGCCACATGGCATCAGGGTTGGGGGATTAGCTTAGAGGACAGCTTTGGAAATGAGCACAGTGCCATTCTTCTCTGAAGAAAGTTTTTAGATGGATACAGTCTAAGTGTTGGTAGCTCATACCAGTAATCTCAACACTCAAAAGAGTTTGAGCTAGGAAGATTGCCACAGGCTCTCATTGGCCTGGGCTACAGAATAAGACCCCATTATAAAAAACAAATCAAGCGAAGCAGAGTGTGGTGGCACACACCTTTAATCCCAGTACTTGGGAGGCAGAGGCAGGTAAATCTGTGAGTCTGGGGCCAGCCTGGTCTACTGCATAATGAGGCTGAATGAGAAAACAGGCAATAACAGAAATTTTAGAAATCCTCTACTTAGTCTGTCTCTGTTTTAATTTCTCCCATTTCTTGCTTCCCGCTAGTGAGCTAGTTCACGGCCCCTCCCACCCCCCAGTCCTTTCCTCCTCTCCTTGGAGCAAGCTGTTTTTTCTGTGTCAGCTGTATTCCCCTTCTTGACAATGACATTTCTTGTGAGGGATGCTTTGGACACTGATCCTAGTCAGATCTAATGGCAACAAGAAGATGCCTGGGCCTATTGGATACTAATCTCAAGGTCTTCCCAAGCCCAGCCCTGTCAGCAAGGACATTTGTCCACATTGTGTGTGAATTCCCCATACAGAGAGGAATGTGGGCAGAATGTCAGGACTGAGCATTGATAGCAAAAGTGTCTATGAAATAGTCCTCTGCATGATGATTTAAAGTGATTTTGTATAGTCTAGTAGGTTCCCTATCCCTTATCCAAAAAAAAAAAAAAACCAAAACAAAACAAAACAAAACTGGGGCCAGACATGTTTCAGATTTCCAGAGGGTTTTTATTATTTTATTTTTAAAAAATAATTTATTTTATTTTATGTGCATTGGTGTGAGGGTATCAGATCCCCTGGAACTGGAGTTACAGACAGTTGTGAGCTGCCATGTGGCTGCTAGGAATTGAACCTGGGTCCTCTGGAAAAACAGCCAGTGCTCTTAACTGATGAGCCATCTCTCCAGCCCCTCCAGAGGTTTTTTTAAAAAAGAGTATTTGCATGTCCTTGAGTTGTCTTGAGAAGGGAACCGACTCTAAATACAAAGGTCATTTGTTTCTTATACTTGAAGCCTAAAGATAATTTTATACAATATTGTAAGTAATTTTGAGCATGAAGCTGAATTTCACGGCATGGAATTTACTGATTGTAGTAGCTCTGAGCCAAGGCTCAGAGTCAGATTTGTGCACATTTCAGATAGCGGATTTTGAATTGGGGATTCTCAACATTTTTATGTGTTTAGATATCTATGATAAGATGTCATTGTTGGGTCAGGACTAATTGTACATAGTTACTAGAAGTAACTGTACTTAGACATCTAGTAGATATAACCCACGAGTCAGGTGCCTGTAACCAGACAGGGAGAGGACTGACAAGTGCCTGTTGTAGAAGGAGGCGGGTAAGTGCTGAAGTGAATGGCAGGCCACCACTTCAGGCCCAGTGAGCTTCTCTGGGCTCTGACTATATCAACATACAGAGGGAGAGCTTGGATTGAACCCCAGGTTCTTTAAGGTGTGCGATTTTTTTAGGAATGAATCTTTCTTAAACAGAATGTTGAGGACAAAATTTTTTCAAAGCATATCCTTGAGTTCTAAATGCCAGAACTTCAGGAGTATATAGCAATCTTGTTTTCCACTTTTTATAGTCTTGATTTTCCTGAAAACTGTATATATGTTTTATTGTCTTTGTGAATTCTTTTTTTTCCAGTGAACTTTAAAAAGCATATAAAAATTAAAATTTGATCAGTTGGAATCTCTGAATATTACAGATTTAAATACTGATTTTTTTTTCTTCTCCTTTCTCTTGCAGCTGTTTGGGGCAACTTTGTTAACATGAGGTAATTGTTTTTAATTGCTTTATGGTTGGGTTTTATAGAGTCAGTTGTAACTCGGTTGGATCATGAATTAACTGAATATTTTTGATGAGCTGCTATGCTGTTCACACGTCTGGGTGTTTCATTTCTTCTATGGGTGTTCTCAAGGGATGCAACTGATTTTAGAGTTTATGCCGGTGAAGTTCAGATGGAAATGATGAACTTTTGGGGAGAGCCAGTTACCTGCTTCCATCCCCCTCCTCCTATAGATGCACACAGTTGACACATGCCTTTACTACTCACATGTAAAGTGCATTCTGGGTGGCTAGAGTGGGAACGTAGGNCCTTTTGCACAGCTCTTCTAGAAGGATGATGTCTTAGAAATCATGGTTGCCTTTTTGCCTCAGGGAGCCAGCTGCAGCTTGAGCCTTCCCTATCTCCAAAATGCTTGGGACCAGAAGCAGCTAGATTTTAGAGGGTTTTTGTTTGTTTTCTTTTACAAAAAGAATATTTTGGAATATTTATGCATGTATAATGAAACTGTGTGGGATAGGACCCATGTTTAAACACGGAATTCACTTGTGTTTCTTACACTATACATAGCCTGAAGGTGACTTTACAGATACTTATGGTGAGCCTGTGTTTTAACCCTGACCTGTCACTTGAGGTCAGCTGTGGAATTTTTTTGTTGGTGTTCACCTTGTTTCAGATTTCAGGGTATTTGGGTTTAGATGTTTGGATTTTCAGGATTTTCATGGTTGTTTGGTCTATAGTAGATGTGGTTGTCTAGACCGCCTTCCTGTTGGGGGGTAAGGCCTGTGGGACCTTCTAGTTGGAGCGTGCATGTTTTGTTGTTGTTCCTAGTTTGTTAGTTTGTTTTGGGACAGAGTATTACCATGTAGCACAGACTGCCTTTGGATTGATAGTGTAGTCCAGATTGCTTCAAGCCCATATCCTCCTGCCTCAGCCTCCTGAGTGCTAGAATTATAGCCATTCATTACCAAAGTGGCTTTCTAAATTTTGTTTTTTAATAGGCAGTAGGGATACTTGTAAAAGTAAGAATCCTTGTGTATCGAGTTAAAAAACAACACTTAGAAAAATCAGCTGAAGAGTAATAAGCATTCATTTTACAGGCAGATTTGCAACAATAGTGCAGTTGTCAGTATAAAGAGACTCTTGCTCCACTTTGTTATCTCCTGGTATGAGGATGTGGAAGACTGGCACTGCGGTCCTGATGGGGAAGTTGGCATTGGGAGCTTGAAGCTGAGCACAAGAAACAAGCTGACTTCCCCACCCCAGCAGCCTCCTCTTGTGGAATTGGTTTTGCAAGGCTGATGGGGCTGTGTTGATCTGCTCCCCACTGCCAGTATGTGTATCTAACAAAGGCGGCTGTGTGTGGGTAGGTGGGGTGCTCAGGTCTCATTTAAAGGTACTCTGTTTTTACTTGGAATAACTCCATTTTGTGTTAAATCCCTGAGAAAGCCCAGTAGACAGACACAGACTCCTATAGACATGCTACACCCTGCATCTTAAAATTTCTTGTTGGGTGTAACGTGGAAATAAGATTATTTAGTTTAATTGAAACAATCTGTTGGGAAAAAAAACCAAAAAACAGGCTTGTTCATAGACCTGAGGAGATTCCCTCACACCATCTTATTTTTCCTCTTCTGTGCCCCCTGCTGGGGAGAGCTGGAAGTGGCGATCAGTACTTGAGCAAGCCGGGCAGGGGGTTGTAAGTAGGATTGATTTCTTGAAGACACAAAAGTCTTTCAACTGATCTCAGTTCTGCCGCTTTCTGCTCAACAGGTCTATCCAGGAAAACGGTGAACTCAAGTTTGAAAGCAAGATCGAAGAGGTTAGTCTCTCTTCCGCTTCGCTCCTGTGTCACTCCTGTATCTGTCAATCTCCCCTCCTGGGGAGGGGCTTCATGGCAGCTTGATGCTCTTCAGTGCTTCTGCAAGAAGCGTCATTCTCTTCCGGATGGGGACTTTCTGCTAGTCAGTCTTCAGACCATTTGCCTTATTAAAATTTGTTTTGCTTTATATGTGACCCTCCCGTGCTAAGCGAGGGCAAAAGTAATGGAAGGCCTGTTTGCTTTAAAACTGATTTTTGTTCTTGTTCCAGATTGTTGAACCATTAAGAGAGAAAATCAGAGATTTGGAAAAAAGGTATGCACACTTTTGTTTTGGCTTTCAGAGAATGAGATGAGTGACAGGGAATATCAGTGTTTGGAATGTTCATCTCAGTTGAGTTCATTATATAAGAAATTACATATGAACTTAGAGAATATAGAAAATTAAGGCATTCTCAAGAGAGACTTCCCCCTCCCCCTCAAGAAGCTGGGTATTTAAAGTCGGAATGTAGTGGTGCTTGTTTAGAGACAGTTTGTCTGTGATGTGTAAACTCCTGGAGCTCACTGTATCCTTACTGGCTTCGAGCTTACAGCCCTCCCGCCTAGTCCTCCGAATGCTGGAATTACAAGCCCGTACTACCACACCAGGTCCTGGAGGTGGTGTTCTAAAACCCTTTGTCGTTAAGGACTATTTCCTATGAAAGCTATAGAAGTCCTTTAAAAAACAAAAAGGGAGATTTTGTTTGATTGTTTGTTTGCGATTTGTTTGAAGTTAATTTTTACTGTGGTTTCGCTGAAGCCTTAACAAGAGATCCTAAATTTGAAAAAAAAAAATCCTAAAATGAGGACTGGGGAGATATACTTTAGTGGATAAAGTGTTTACCCTTTAAGAGTGAAGACTGGAGTTAGGAACCCCAAACCCCACATGCAAGCCCCATAGGTGTGCAGCTCCTGCAATGCTGTGGGACTGTTGATTCTCCTGCCCAGGTTTTTTTTTTTTAGACTCCTATTTCCCGTCATCGCCCTCTCCCCCATCCCCCATACACACACACACACACACACACACACACACACACACACACACACACCTTCTTGTCCCCACCTCACTCTCTCCCACTTTGTTGTTGTTTTTTGGTAATGCACTGAGTCCAGTTAGTGATACCTGCTGCCATGGTGACTGATGTTGTGCAGGTAACCATAGCTGCCATGAGTTCCTGGGTGCAGTGCCCATGCCACATCCCCAAACAGTATTTCCCAGCATTCCTTTTCATCCTTGGGCTCTGTGATTCTTTCTACCACTTCTGTGGTTTGGATGAGCCCTGGGGTAGGGACGTGGGTTGACACTTAGGGCTGAGCACTAACAGTTACTTGTTGTCAGCACTCTGACAAGTTAGGAGTCTGTGCATTAACTACTGCCAACTGTTAACAAAGGTGACTCTGACCAAGGTTAAGATAAGCACTAATCTAGGGATATATACATCAGTGTGTGCATGAGGTAGTTTGACATTATGTCTGTATAGTAAATCAACAGTTGTGTGTACCTCCCTGAGACCTGGGACCTCCCCAGTGACAGCCTTTTGACTAGGTTTCCAGTACCAGGCTTGAACTCCTTCCTGTGGAATGTGCCTCAATCTGATCCAGAAGCAGTTGGCTATCCTATCCTATAACCTCTATACCACGATTGCACTACTGGGTACATCTTACTGGTGGTTGGTACTGTAGCATTCTGGCTCTACCAGTGGAAAAGCCATTTATGACTTTTCTCCTCAGTGGCTGGCACAGTGGCTCTGTAAAGGCTAGCCAGCAAGGGAGACGTTATCATGCCAGTTCTAGCCTTATTCCTCAGCGTTCAGCAACCAAAGTGTCTTGTCAGTTCTAGCCTTATTCCTCAGTGTTCAGCAACCAAAGTGTCTTGTATCTTCAGTGACAGAGTCTTGGCATTTGGTCATGGTGCAGTCGTGACAGCCTGTATTATTTTGGGTGCTATGGGGCCTTCTTCATCAATTACACATAGGCACCAAGATTTTACTTGAATAATCCTTGTCTTCTAGGAGCATCATTGTTCACTGATGGAGGGCACCTATATTAGTTAGTGGTGACTATGATAAAACAGCGTTACCACAGCAACTTAGAAAAGGAAGGGTGTATTTGGGCTTATGGTTCCAGAGGGATGAGTCCATGATGGCAACAAGTGGCAGGTATAGCGGCAAGAACAGAAGCTGAGAGCTTTACATCTTAAACCTCAAGCAGGAAGCAGAGAGAGGAAGTGAACTAGAAATAGTGTGAGTCTCTTAACTCTTGAAGCTTTTCTCTAGTGACACACCTCCTCCAGCAAGGCCACACCTCCTTAGCCCCCACAAACAGCACCAACAACTAGAAACAAGAATTCAAATACCTGGAACATGTGGGGCATTTCTCATTCAAACCATCACGTTCTGCTCCCTGGCCTCTGTAATGCAAAATGCATTTTGTCTAACTTCAAAGGTCCCTGTAGTCTTTTATTGTCCCAACACCAAGTAAAAGGCCAAAGTCTCTTGAGATCCATGCAATATCTTAATTACAACCTCCTGTAAAATCAAAAAGTAAGTTACTTACTCCTAACATATAATGGCACAGAAGATACATTACCATTTTAAAACGGAGGAGTGAGGGCATAGTGAGGAAATACTGGAGTAAGCAGAACTGAAACTCTATATTCTATAGCTCTATGTCTGATATTTGGGACTTTAATTTTAAAGGGCTTATATGGCTCTGCCCCTCCAACTTTGACACCTCTCTCGGGCTGGTTCAAATTTTTTTATGCCACTCTTTGGAAGACAGCTAATGGCACTGGTATATCTAATGTCTTGTGGTCTCTGACACAACCCAGATTTTGCTTTTACGGCTTCACACAGTGACTTCTCAGGGCCTTTACGTAGGGACTCCCCTGACACGTGTTGCCTGGCCTCGGAGGCTCTCTGAAACTGCGGTACATGATTCTACAGCCCCTTCACTCTTGCAGTCCTGATGCCTCTAAAGATAGATAGCATCATGCAGACAACACTGTCAAGTTTGGCTGCCAGACTGGGATGGTCCCTGGCCCCTGGAGCCACATTAGCAGCAGCTTTTGATCTCAGTTGCCTTTCAGGAGCTAAAAACACCTTAGGCTTTTTTTTTTTTTTTTTCTGAGTTGGGAGCTTAGGGTTCTCACCCTTCCCATTGTTCCAGTTCAGATCAAGCCTTTCCTTTAAAGTGTTCATCTCTTTAGCAGTTGCAGCCTCTATTCCACCAAGCTTTGGCTATACTGTTTTAAGCTTGTCAGTAGTGTCCCTTTTCTCTGCAAACTATGCAGTTTGTATTCTTTTCTGCCCCAGTTGCTCTGTCTTATTGTAGACCCACATAAGAGTGATTGCTAATAACCATGCCACAGGATCTGTATTGGGCTCTCTTGAAATCTTCTTTGCCAAAGAACTAAATCCATCACTTTTAAATTTACCTTGGGCAAGTTCATAGGACAAGGACAGAAAGCTGTCACATTCTTTGCCATAATATCACAACAGTCTTTAATCCAGTTACTAATATTGTTCTTCTTTGAATGCTCTTGTCCTGGGCCTCCAAAGTCTGCATGGCTCTCAGCACTACTGTCTTCCAAGCACCTGGTTAATGGCCTTGGGTTGATTTTTGTATAGGGTGAGTTAAGGATCCAGTTTCATTCTTCTGCAGGTAGATATCCACCTTTCCTAGGTCTGTTTGTCAAAGATGCTCTCTTTTCTCTAGTGTGCATTTTTTGGCATCTTTGTTAAAAATTGGGTGCTGTACATTTGTGGCTTGTGCCAGGGTCCTCAATTCTATTCCATTCTAATCCATTGGTCTATGTGTCTGTTTTTTTCCCCCAGCACCATGCTGTTTCTATCACTGTAACTCTGTAGAGTAACTTGAAATCAGGGATGGTATCCCCAGTAGCACTCTTTTCGGTCAGGACTTCTTTGGATATCTGGGTCTTTGCTTCCATATTAATTTTAAGACCCCCCCCTCCCAATTCTCTGAAGAATGTCATTAGAATTTTGATATTGCGTGGAATCTATAGATTGCTTTTGGTAGAATAGCTGTGTTTACAGTATTAATCCTGCCAATCCATATGCATGGGAGGTCTTTCCATCTTCCACTGGTTTTCTCAATTTCTTCAGTGTTTTAAAGTTTTTTCTATCATGGTTTTCCTATATCCCTAGTTAGG
>LZPO01066371.1:0-11222 GCA_001675575.1 Neotoma lepida | reverse complement strand
GAGAGAGAGAGAGAGAGAGAGAGAGAGAGAGAGAGAGAGTACTGAGGGTTGAACCCAAGATCCTTCCATGTTTTATCACTGTTATAGCCTCAGCTCTTTTTACTGCTGTTGCGGGGGAAGGCAGTCTCCCTATGTTGCTCAGGCTGGCCTGGAACTCTTGATCCGCCTGCCTCTGTCCCCCAGGCTGAGGATTAATGTGTGTGGCAGGCACTACCATGTCTAGTGGATTCTATGATCTTACCTGGCTGAGTACAGGTAGTGCTTCTCCTCTCCTGCTGCTGCCAGCCAGCAGCTCCTTTAACCTTCAGCCTGAGTCTCCAACTGGATCCAAACAGGGATAGGTAAGAAATGTCTCAAACTAGAACTAGCCAGTGTCCCCTCTGTTCCCCTCTGGAGGAGAAAGGAGCAACAGCCATGCTCTAAGAGCAGATGGAAAAAAATACCCAGCTGAGATGGTTTACTTCAGCAAAAGATAGACATGTATATCTACTTTTAAACAAGGCATTCCTTTATCAGTACAGAAAAAGGATCAGAGCTGTTTATCCCCAAACCTGTAGGGCTGGCATACACCTCATTGGAGTGATGCTGTTTCCTGCATGGATTGTCAAGCCAGGCTTTGTCCACAGGGTTCTGAGAGTGCTCCCCTGTGCCATCTGTGCAGAGCCTGGGGAGTGACCCGGGAACCACATTGGACTGACTTTCCCTTTTAATCTCTTCGTATTATAGTTTCACCCAGAAATACCCACCAGTAAAGTTTTTATCAGAAAAGGACCGGAAAAGGATTTTGGTAAGTTTGCACATCAGATTCACGTTTATATTATTAAGAAACTTGCTCTATGTTGAGATTTCTACACTATTAAATTCTACTACCTCACTTGAGGTTTTATATTTTTTATATAAAAATATAAATTTTGGGCATAAATATATATAATATAATATAATATATGTATATTTATATCCAATTCAATGTTTTGTATTTTGTTTGCATTGTTTTAATGGCATCACATACTGACAAGGGACCTTGTACCATTAGCAGCTACTTCTCCTTTCTCCTCTGACTCCCAACATCCACTAAAGCTGCTTTCTATCCCCAGGGCTTTGCCCAGTTCGAGTGTTTGATGTGATGAAGGGATATACTGTGTCTTCTTATGTTTGGCTTCTTTGACTTAGAGGAATGTTTCCAGTGTTATCCCACTACCTTCCTTTTCATGGGTGAACAATATTCTGTTTTATAGATAGGTACCATATTTTGTTTGTCCATTTCTCAGTTGATGGACACGAGCAGTTTCTGCTCTGAAGCTGCTGTGAGTCATGTTGCTGTGAGCATAGGTGATGTGGTGTAGGTGTGGGGCTTCTTTCTTTGTACTCAGAGATAAAAGAAATCTACATTGAGCAGGTCAGAATTACACTGTAGTCAGAGATGACATGTTTGTATTTATAAAGCCCTGTAGAATTACTAGAACTAACCAGAGGGTTCTGAGTTGAAGGATGCAGTCTATATGCATCCACACATGCAGCTTTCAACCTTCTCCGGTTCTTGGACCACAGTGGTGACTACCCTGGGGGCTTCCCTGACTAAGAGCCTCCTTGTTAAATATTAATGAGAGCTCTCCAGGAGAAAAACCATATATTATCATTTTGTGGGATGCTACAAAGAGATTTTACTGTTGTATTTCTTTTTAAGTTACATCTTTTTTTGTTGTTGTTCTTTTGTTTTTTTGTTTTTCGAGACAGGGTTTCTCTGTGTAGCTTTGCGCCTTTCCTGGAACTCACTCGGTAGCCCAGGCTGGCCTCGAACTCACAGAGATCCGCCTGTCTCTGCCTCCCGAGTGCTGGGATTAAAGGCGTGCGCCACCACCGCCCGGCAAATTACATCTTTTTTTGAGACACCATACACATAATATGTAATTCACTGTTTAAAGTGTAATTCGTTGGGTTGATTCCTTTTGTAATCCCAGAATAGCACAGCCCTCACCAAATCCAGTTTACCATAGTCATGATGCCCTAGAGTCACCATATGGCAACTGTAGGCAACTGCTTACCTCTCTGTCTACATAAGTCTGCCACTCAGTTTCAGCATACCGGATAGGGTGATGCCACATTTATTTGGCTGTGATGGCTCCTTTCACTTAGCATGTTTCCAAGGTTCATCCATGATGAAGTGGGACTATTCATGGGCTTTTTGGCCATTTTTGTATCTTTGGATATTTTTTTTAAAGGTGACTTTTCCTTCTTATTACTGGATCAAAATAGAGATTTTTGTATATTTTTGCAGGTTATTTACCACATTTTTGTTTGTATGTTGTGTTCCCATTTTGTGAAAATTCTAACCATCAAAGAATCAGTATGCACTTGGAGAGATGGGAGATCTCTTTTTGCATGGACTGTGACTCAAGCTAATGCTTTGGAGAAGTCCAGCACCCTCTACAATTCCTTACAGCCTAAATAGGTCAGGTGGCAATGTGGCCACCCAACGGTGGTCTCTGAGTCCTCTGACCAACAAAAGGAATTTAACTCCCAGCTAAGCATGTTTACACAAGTAGAAATGGCAAGAACAAATGTTTTGTTGGTCAGTGTTTTAAAGGTAGCAATAAAAGCACGTACAAAAAATTTGCAAGCAGCAGTGAAGGCACACAGACTTGGCCGGTACCAATAAAGGTATGCCTTTCTTAGCCAGCGGCCCCACAGTATGACTTTTGTCCAGATAGCTAGACACAAGAAGAGAGAGAGAGGGCATCTGTCCTCCAGGCAGTTTCTGGCAAGTGTTTCTCTTCCCTAGATAAGGAGTCAGGGCTTTAGCCAGCAGAAGGAAATCAGCACACCAATAAAACTTAGATTTCTACTAAACTATCATAATGAAATGCACATAAAAGTATGTGTGTACGTGTGTGTGTGTGTGTGTGTGTGTATCCCTATCAACTCCACTTCAGGTGGTTTGTTTTTGTTTATTTTTTTTAATTTTTGATGCTTGTGTTTTAATGGTATAGTTCAGAAGTTATTGTCCAATCTAAAGTCACAAAGACTTGTCGTGTCTTTTTCTAAGAGTTTTCTAGATTGGAACTTAAGTTTAGGTTTGTATTATTATAAACATGAGAACATGACAGTTCCAAGGTATGGTTGAGGGGAAGATTTTTATTATAGATGAGGGAGAGTACAGCCAGAGGCATCTGGAAGAATCCAGAGCAGGGAGAGAAAGTAGTAGACTAGACACGGCCAGTGGACTGAACTGGGCATGAGAGGAAAGATAGAACGGGAGAGCAAGAGAGGAAGAACAAAGAGGAGAGAGGGTGTGGGGGTTGGGGAGGCTGAAAGGATCAAGAGGCACATGGCCAACATGGCAGGATTGTATAGGAATGAGAAGCTGGGGGAGCAGAGCTCATGAGCTGCAGAAATGTAGGGTAGGGGTGAGAAGAACTGAGAAGAGCCACAGGTACTGAGTGCGCCTGGAGTCCAGCAAACACTTTGGTACGCTGCTAGGAACTACAGTTAGCCATTTGTCCTGAGTGTCTTTTGGACCTGACAATTATATTTTGAGTTAATTTCTGAATACAGTGTTAGGGGAGGGGTCTTCATTCTTTTGCTCCATTTGTCCTTCAGAGTCTGTCCTGGTATCTTTACTGGAAGTGGAAAATCATCTGAATATGAGTCTATCTGGACTGTCATGTCCACTGACTTACAGATCAGTATTGATTATTATGGTTTTGTAGTAGGTTTTGAAGTTAAGCGGCACGTCATACCACTTTGTTATCCCCTCCTCCCCGTGTGTGTGTGTGTGTGTGTGTGTGTGTGTGTGTGTGTGTGTGTGTGTGCGCACATGTGTGTTCAAGTGTGCACGCTTGCATGTGTGTATGTGCGTGTGTTTCTCCAAGATGGTTTGACTATTTGGGATCCCTTTGAAATTCCTTAAAAATTTTAGGATTAGCTTGTCAAATTTTCCCAGAAAGCCATCTCTGGTTCTGGTAGAGACTGTTTAATCTATCCTCACTTTGGACCATCTTGCTGTCTTAACATTAGGCTGTGTTACATCATTAGAATCATGGATGTCTTTCTGTGGTTCTCGGTCTTCTTCAGGGCACCAGTAACAAAAGTCTGTTCTAGTCTGTCTGTTGACATGTGTCAAACTGACCACAGATCTGAAGGTCTGCAGTTGTGTTTGTATTGCTGTAATTTCTAATGATGAGAAGTGTCTTGGCTTGTGGTTCTGGAGACTGGGGTCCTGCATCTGACTCGGTTACCATGTCCCACAGTGGCAGAAGTAGAAGGCAAGGGAAGACAGAGGCTGAGCCTTTGCTTTTATAAGAACCCCACTCCCACAGTGGTGGCACTGATGCACCCAGGAGGGCAGACCCCTAATGACCTTAGGCTCTACCTCCCATCCCTGTTGTCTCATGAAGTGAGTTTCTGACAAGGGAACTTTGATGGACTCAAAGCATAGGTACACTGGTAGGTAAATAGCACGTGGTCTTGCCTAGGCTTTCTTGCAGGTTTTCTTCCTCTTTATACTTTACTGCCACAAATGCACTTAGAATTTTTGGTTCATCTGCCATCTCATAGGTTAAGGACATTTCAGCATCATTTGGTACCTGAGTCTGGCATATTGTTGCTAAAACCTAAGGCCTTTTTCATAATGGTCAAAGCCTTCGACACAGAGGAGGTCTGTCTGGAAATTTATTTTTGTTGATTTGCTGGGCAACATAGGTTAAATGCTCACCTTGAACAAGTCTATTTGAGCTATCCATTAGTACCCAGAAGAGCAAGAAATACATGCATGTTGACATGAGCTGGTAAGTTCAGGGCTGTGTCATATTTGGGTTCACTGTTGGTCTTCCTGGGGTTGTTTCCATTTGAAATAGTTGTCTGATGGGATAGAATTTACAATTAGAACATTATAACTACATAGGTACCTTGTGAAAACCCTCCATTATTTTCTCCAGAAGGAATTGCTTACAAAGGAAACAAAAGCAATCTAGTGTACCTTAGTCCATGTTGCACAAGATGCCTCAAGAGTTGCCTGCTGAGGGTGTGGGAATGTTAGAAGCGGGCATGAATAGTTAGCCAGCTGCATTTCTGCTCCCTTGTATGTCTGCAGGACTGTGGCTGCAGAGACACTAGAGCACCACAGAGGAGCTCACTTCAGAAGCATTTGCAGTGATAGGTGGAGAAAAACAGTGAGAGTTTTTAAGTTTGTAATCGTGGACCTCTTGAGAAGTATAACAGGGTGAAGCAGATGAACATTTGCTGGAGGTGGTGGCCCCTCTGGCCCGCAGTCCTAGCTACTCAGAAGGCTGAAGCAGGAAAATCACTAAATCAAGGCTTCCCTGGACTGCAAAGTGAGTTCAGACAACTTAGCAAGACCCTGTCTCAAAAGTGAAAAGAAAAACAGCAAACAAAATAGCCAGGGATCTGGATGTGCACAGCTCTGAAAAAGAACATTTGCTTATCATATGTGAGGTCCTGGATTCAATGCCCAGAACCCCCAGAAAGAAGAGATTAAATGAGGTGAGCTCTCATCCCCTGAGTCAAGTACTAGAGTGTGTCACATTTAAGTCAGATATTTTCCCAGAAAATCATTTTATTATAGATATTGTATTCCATATAGGTAGAATATAAGTATACTGCTATAACAAAATTCTTGAAGGTGGACACTTTTAATTCTCCTGCCCCAGCCTACCCAGTACTAGTATTGTAGGGGAATTAGATCATCAGTTAACCTAGTCCCAGTGGAGAAAGAACAGGAAGGATAGTGGCTACCATCACTATCTGCCTCCTGAGCTGGTCCTTTGCATTCCCATCTTCCGTTCTCTGCTTGGAAGGAAGCCCTCTTTTACTCACCCCCACCCCGTGGTAACATTCAATTTGAGTGAATTCTTCTTTTCATTTTCAGAATATTTTCAAACATAATTAGCACAGCACATCTGTGGTGATTAGTTAGGAGTTAGGAAACATGTTGCTGCTGGCCCCTTTGGTGCCTCCTTAGCTCTGGAGAGCCCTAGCCCTCATGTTTCTGTTACCACTCAGATGTAACCAGGTAGCAGAGCATTACTTATGGCTTTCCTCTAGAACACCGATGGTTCTCACTTGTTCTTAGAACTAATTGGGAAGATGCTAGTTTTGCGTGACATCTTTTTTAAGGATGACTGAAATATATACTTTTTTGGTAGTTAGCCAAGCCCTCTGTACTTTGCTAACACTTTACTAAAGTGATTCTAAACATTAACAATAGTGATTTTATAGCTGTGAACCATTGTCCTTCAGTACCCGTAAGGATGGCTTCTAGGGCCTCATGGGTAACAGACTCTGAGGATGCCTTTTTATGTAGCTCGGGTTGGTATTTGCATAGAACCTGCACCTCCCCTTCTGCACTTTAAATTATCTGTAGATGGCTGTACCTAGTACAGTGTAAATTACACTCAGTTATGTATAATATATCAATCAGGGAACAATGCCAAGAAAATCCCCTGTGTGTATTCAGTTTAGATACAGCCATCATAGACCACACTACATTTCCAGTCCAGATCCATTGAATCAATGGATGTGGACCCTGAAGATGTGGGAAGGTCAGTTGTCGGAGGAGCAGTCAGTATTTCATCTCTTGTAATACACGTTTTTGTATTGTGCAGCTCTGCTGATGGGAGAGGGTTTGAACCGAGTAGCTGAGTAGCTGGTTTTTTGTGCTGTTCCTTGAATATTGTCTTAATAGTTGAAGATAGCTGAGCAGTGTTCAGGTAGTAAGGCTTCTTTGCTCTGTAGTGAATATGTCAAGATGCTGCCATAAAGCCTTTCATGGTTGCACCTTTCCTGCTGCCAGATTTTTAGTTATACGCGAAAGCTGTGTCTCCATGTCATCACTTTTTTCTGGGGGTATCCCAATACAGATCACTGGAGGTGCGGGCTTTGTGGGCTCCCATCTGACTGACAAACTCATGATGGATGGCCATGAGGTGACCGTGGTGGACAACTTCTTCACAGGCAGGAAGAGAAATGTGGAACACTGGATTGGCCATGAGAACTTCGAGCTGATTAACCATGATGTGGTGGAGCCCCTCTACATTGAAGGTGATTGTTGTCACATTTCGTTTTTTAATGTTTGTATCATATGTAAGGTGCAATCCTAATTTCTGTAAGAGGGGTGGTTATCGAAGGGTGAATGCCTCTCCACTGTCATGTGGCTTCCCAAGTCTTGAAATTGCTCTGTGGATGTAGCCTATATGGTGTATAACATTTATGGTCTAAATGTTGCATGTTGAGGTTCTAATTCCTAGGGTAATGGTACTGGAAAGTGGGACCTTTGGAGGATGGTCAGCTCATAGGGATGGTTCCCTCATACAGGAATTGGTGCCCTTAAAAATGTTAAAAGCACCCCTCACCCTTAGAACGCAGTGAGATGCAGTGAGAAGATACCATTTATAGACCAAGAGTGAGTCCTCCACAGATCCCATATGTGCAAGCACACTGTTTTTGACTTCCCAGCCTCCAGTGTAGAAATGGATTTCTTCTAGTTACATGCCAGCCGCATATGGCATTTCATTATAGTGGGCTGAGTGAACTAAGACAACATCCCTGCTTCATGATAAGGCTGGTGCTTAATGCTTGCAAGTCGTTACTTTTAGTATCTTATAGGAAGTTGGCTATTATAAAATGGACCAAAGATCCATCTATAAAGCTTTGGTTTTATTGGGTGGTTTTATTGGCAAGTACCATGGACCTTTGGGTTGAGTGGCGTATAGAAGCCCTTAGGTTGTCAGTGGTATACTCTTAAAGAGGATTGTGGGTCCTAGCCCATTCTCTTTCTCTGCCTCAGGGTTTATAATAAAAATATTTTGTTCCACTGTATACTTGTGCTATGAAGTACTCAAATCGTGAAGCCATCTGATTTTAAATTATAGCCTCTAGAACTGTCAGCCAAAATAACCCTTTTCTCTTGAGAATTAATTATTTTTGGTATTTTGATACAGTGACAAAATGCTATGGGGTTTTTTGTTGTTGTTGTTTTGGGTTTTTTGTGTTTGTTTTTTTGTTTGGTTTTGTTTTGTGACAGTGTTTCTCTGTCAGTGACAGTGTAGCACTGACTGTCCTGGAACTTACTCTGTAGACTTGGCTGACCTCAAACTTAGAACTCACAGAGATTCATCTGCCTCTGTCTCCCGGATTAAAGGCATACACCATCACTGCCAGGCCAGAATGCTGTTATTGCAGCTTTTGAATAATAAAATCTCAGTTTTAAATGTATAAAGCCTTCAGGGAACCTGGCCACTTTATAAGATTGTGGTTGGGCAGATGGTGGCGCTGCAAACGTTGTAACCTACAGAAGCTGTCAGTGAGCTCTTATAGGGAAAGTGGGTCTTTGCATAGATGATTGAGAATCACAGTTTGGCTTTCCATTTTAGTGGAGGCTGTCCTTACAGTAGAAATCAGGAAAGACACAGACACTCGGGGAGAAGAGCCTGTGAAGATCCAGGCTTAGTGCCATTGTGCAGCCCCAGCCCTAAAAAAGGAAATTTGCCCTTGGAGCCTTTATGCATGGACTGCCAGAACCTGTGTCAGACATCTGGTTTCTAGAGCGGTGTGAAAGTAAACATCTGGTGTTTTATCCCTTAGTTGTATTGTATCAGTCACATCTGTCAAAGAAAATGAGTTCAAGGGCCTTAAATAACATTGAAAGCGTCCTCTGAAGTCCTCCATGGTGTGTTGTGAGAACTGCCATCTGGGGACCTAGCATCATGCTCTTGTTAATCTAACAGTAACACAGGAGCTAAATGGTATCACACTCTGCCTCCCTTAACCATACAGAAACCCCAGGGTAGCTGGAGCCCGCCACAGTCAATAGAGGCCTGCTTGGGTTGTTGGAGTCCAAGGCTTCTGTAGCCATACCCACTCCCACCACCACTCCCACCGCCACTGAAGGTACAGTGCAAACTTCTGCCTTCACATTGCTGCCTGTGAAGAAGTGTGTTGAGGCTGTACAGCATTTATGTAATCTTTTGTAAGGTCCTCTTACGTGTTTTTTCAGAAATACCATTGTTGGAATTTTATTCCCTCAGTAGCACAGTCTAAATATGAGTCATATAAATGACACTGCATCTCCTTCATGTATAAACTGACAACATGACTGCTCCATGGTATGGTTAAGGGGAAGGTTTTTATTGTAGATATGAGGGAGAGCACAGCCAGAGGCATCTAGAAAGAGTCCAGAGCAGAAAAAGTAGCAGGCTAAACATGGCCAGCAGACTGGACATGGCCATGAGAGAAGCAGGAGCAGAACAAGGGGTGGAGGGGATGGAGAAGGGGGAGAGAGTGGAGTTGGGGACAGGAAGAGGGGAGAGCAGGAAGACAGGGAGAGGGCATAGCTAAAATAGCAAGGTTATAAGGATAATTCATAGTTGCGGGGGCAGTGTGTAGCCTTGTGCTAGAGGAGTTAGGGTAAGGGAGGAGGTGAAAAGAGCCAGGATGCTAGGATGCCAGCATGGACTTTGAATTGTGTAATGGGCTGAGGAAGCATGGAAGCCAGCATGTGACATCTCAAGATGCCAGGGTTATGTGATCTGCAGTGTTTTAAAACACAGCCGTGGTGTTCTTTTTTGGGTCCCCCCATCCCCACCCGGTGTCCTTTTAAAGCACTTAACTTGTTTAACTGTCCTGGGGTGGCTCATCTTGGGACTGGACTGTAGTTCTTAGAGTGTGGATCAGGTGACCTCTCCTCTGGGCTTCCTTGTGGGTGGCTCCGGGTCCGCTGAGGAAATGCTTGCTAGGTGCTCACAGTAGGGGTTCTGAAATCCCCCCCTAGAACTTAGCCCCAGGTACAGCAGGACACTGCTAGAAGGCTTTCTGCTGCTGCCTCAAAGGCCATGAACCAACCATCTGCAAAATACAGACCCATGTGAGATAGTCTACGTTCCCTCCAATCATCTGTGTACCTGAAAGATAGCAAGAGAAAATGGAATACTCACACAGGGAGACTGGGCAAAGAACTGCCAGGAGGAGACCTCCAGAAGCCATGGAACTCACTGCTGCTAGCCATGAGGGGAGTCACAGACGTGATCACCATCCTTAGTCTTTTGCTGAGACTGTCATTAATACTGAGAAACTGAAGCTGTTCCTCTACTCTGCAGCTTAAAGTCTGGGTGCCATCCCAAGGGCTCCTCCAGGATCTGGTCATTTTGTTCCCCTCCCATTTCCATCTCACTCTTTCAATAGCCGCAGAAACACATTCTTCACATGCTCACTTGCAACATTCAGCAAGATCGATCATTTCCTGTTCCATAACATACTGCACAATAAGCCCAGAAAACACATGAAGTGTGCTGAGAGAGGGTACACTGAAGGTAAACCAGGAGTCCATGGCAGAAAGATAACTTGGGAAGCCTGTGTTCTCAAAGATGAATGCCCCTCATCTGTGTAACCTATGGGCCATTTAACTGGGCCTGGAGAGGTGGCTCAGTGATTAAAAGTGCTTGCTTTGCAAACTTGAGGTCCTGGGTGTGAGTCATATGCTTCTGCCTCCAGGGTTGGGAATGGAGACAGGTGGATCCCCAAAGCTCACTGGCCGTGCAGCTTAGCCCAAATAGCATGCTTCTGGCTCAGTGAGAGACCTCGGACTCGGGTAATAAGGTGAAGCATGATATAGGAAGACATGCTAGGACCACTCTGGCTTCTGTGTACGCACATACAACTTGCACACCTGCACACTCGTGTTTGTATATTATCTACATGCAGCAAACATACAAGTTTATTGGATTAAATGAAAGTGTAGTTTCTTGCTTATGTGTAATTGATAATGAATAAAATGAGAGATAAATGTTTTTTCTCTTTAAAAAAGATTATTTGTTCCTTCCTAGTGGTGAAAATAAAACGTATGTTAAAGGAAATTTGGAAACAGATCAGAAGCTAAAGAAAACTATCCTGAATCCTCATTTCAGAAATGAATCTGTTGAATTTAGCATCCAACCATTCTTTTAAAAGCAGGTGTAATGGGCAGTATGGTGGCAATTATACGGCCACCTCAATTATTTATATATTTTATCAAGATAGCTTTATTTTATAAACAACTTACGGAACAGGGGGAGGGAGCAGGTACAAGGACAAGAAGAGAGAGATCTAGTCCAGCAGAGAATTCTCTGTCTTTTAAGACTGCAGCGATCCCAATCACCAGGGCCAGCCCAAGCGAGGCGAGAGAGAGAGAGAGAGAGAGAGAGAGAGAGAGAGAGAGAGAGAGAGAGAGAGAG